>VZRN01004187.1:453076-507003 GCA_013397935.1 Dasyornis broadbenti
GGGAGCGTCCCGGGCCGCAGGGAGGGGGATTGGAGATGCTGGAACCCGCACTGGGGGTGCTTGGGGGCCGGCAGGCAGGGCTGGGGGTCCCTGTGGCACCCCCTGTCCCGGCAGGTGTCACCCCGAGGTCCCCACGCACAGCAGCCCCTGCCCAGCCAGCTGCCACCCCGGTGTCCCTCACTTGGCACCCTGTTCATGGGGTGGTCACCGCCGCAGGGTCCCTGCAGGCTCCTGGGACCGTCACCGTCCCGAGATGCCATCGCTGCCTGTGGCACTGCACGCCCAGACAGTCGCCACGTGGGCCCAGGTCCCCGCACATGGCACCCCAGGCTGTCACCACGCCGAGGTCCCTGCACATGGCACCCCGTGCCCGGGCAGTTGTCACCCCGCTGTCCCCACACTCGGCACCCCAGGCTGCCACCACCCCAAGGCCCCTGCACGTGCCGCCCAGGGCCAGCCATCACCCCGAGGTCGCCAGGGCGCTCCAGGGTGACTCCAGGCCCGACCTCCTGCTCCGACAGCAGGGGAAAAATGAGCCATGGAACAGGCAGGAAGCAGGGCCAGGAGCAAAGCCCTCTGTCCTTGTCACCTTTCCCAGTCATCCCCTGTTTCCCCCAACCTTGATCACATTTTTCACCTTATTTCTCACTTGGGCTCTAATTCATCACAGTTGGGCTCATGCACCAGGGCGGGTCCCCACCGCGCCGTTGCATCCGTATCCCTGTGACATTCCTGTGCTCAGGCACACGGCAAGAGATGCTCCCAGGACCGGGCACATCTCCAGTCCTGCTGTCCACCTTCCCTGGGCTCGGGTGTCCCAGCAGAACCCGGCCCACCGGGAGACGGGGGGCACGGTGGCACCTGGGTGGCACCCGGGTGGCACCTGGGTGGCACCTCTAGAGGTGGGGCAGTGGCACAGGGAGGCTGCCAAGGCTCCTGCTCCGCACCCGTGGAGGTGCCGTGGTGCGAGGGAAGGGGCTGGAGGCACGAGGGACGCGGTTCCCGGAGCTGGAATGGGGCGGGAGAGAGAAAACGGGAACAGTCGGCACCTCCCAGGTCCTCACCGGACACCAAGGATGCGCCAGACCTTGGGGGGATGGGGAAACTGAGGCACAGCTGGGCAGGCTCCAGATGTGCCTCTCGTCTTGGCACCGCCACAAGGGCCCCAAAAATCTTGGAACGGGATTCCTGCTGCTCCAACCAACTGCTTCATTAAGCCCCCCCTCGCCTCCTGCAGTCGCCGCGGACACGTGCTCAGCCTCATCCAATTCAGCGCTGCCGGGAATTTTCGGGCTGCTCCAACCCCGCCGTGTGCTGAGCCCTCCGCTCCCACCGGAGCCTCAGCCAGGACCCCGCTCCGGGGCTTCCCGGAGCCCAGCGTTGCCTCCCGGCAGCGCTGCCGCTGCAGCCGCCGCTGGCTTCAACCAGCTGGGGTCTCCTTTAAGCTGTTTTTCAGTTGGGAGAAATTTCCCTCTCCGGCAGCAGAAAACCGCGCTCCAGACAGGGGAATTTCAGGGATGAGCAATTCCCGATGCTGTGGGGTCTCAGCTCCCAGGGCAGGGTCTTTCCTCCCGGGGGTGGATTTTTCCAGCTCTGCTAAAATTCCATCCTCTCCTGGAGCTCGGGATGGGTTGGGGCACCTGGATCTGTGCCCCACGGGGAGTCTCCAGCGTCTGATAGCGCGGCTGAGCTCCCAGCACTTGAAAGGTGAAACGCTGATAACAAATAGCTTTTGGGGAGAAACAAACCCAAAAAAGCAAAGCCTGGTTGAAAATCTCCCCTTTTTTTTTTAACAGATCAATTTGCTCCTCGATGTTAACGAAGTTCCCTCCCAATTAATTCTCCAGAGACCCTGGGGTGGAAACTCATTAATTTCTCACCGCCCAAATCCCAGCAGGAATAACACGGCCAATTTGTGGGCTTTTCCCCTCAAATCTCCAGCGACAGGGACCTGTTGGAGCCTCCTTCCCCAGGCACGGGGGGACCGCGGGTCATCCCAGCTCCTGCTGCCTGGGGATGGGGCTGGGCAGTCGGCACAGGGAGGTGGGGAGGAGAATTAATTGGCTTAATTGCATTTGAAGCCCTGATTGGGTTTTTCTTCATTAGGGATCACCGTGGGAGTGCTCTCCGTGCTTTCCCGGAGCTCAGCCGCGCTGCTCCCTTCCTCATGGGATGCAGGCTGGGACAATCCGTGCTGGCTCCCTCTGCTCTGCCCCGCAGTTCCCGGGCTGAATTCCCTGATTTTGCGGGGAGAAGCTCTGGGGTTTCCTCGGACCTCAGTCCTAAAATGATGGGGTGGAGGCAGCGGCGTCCCAGGGGTTTCGGCTCAAATCCCAGCCGCTGGGATGTTGGGAATGTTCCTTTTCTCGATTCCTCCCTTATTTGTGAATCCTTCTCACAATTCCCCCACTATCTCCTCCGGGGCTCGGGCCAGCCTTGCCAGCAGGTCAGTGCCACCTCTCCCCTCTGTCCCTTTGTCCCTCTGGTGACAGCAGCACTTCCCCAGCACTCCCAGGTGTTTTCCTAATTAGCTGATCCCACTAATGAGGCCGGAGAAGCTCGATCCAGGCCTTGCGTTTCGTGGTTTATTTGCAGCTTCAGGGGGATGTCACCGTCAAGGGCCCTCGCTCTGGGTTCGCATCCCAACAGCCATGTCCTTATTTCTTTCAGGAATTTGGGGGCATGGAGAGGAAAAGGACTGGAGCAGCTGTGGCACAGGGATAGGACTGACTGAACTTTAATTAATCTGCACCTCGTTTATGCCTCCCCTGGCAGCACTGAGGGGCCCTTCCGGCTCCCCCCTCCCCTCTGCCCGGTGGAGACTCCTGGAATCTTTCCTACACTTGGAAACGAGGTGGGATGAGGTGGGGATGGGATCGGGATGGAATGAAGATGAGGATGAGTATAGGGATGGGGATGGAATGCAATGAGATGGGGATGAGAATGGGCGTAAAATGAGGATTGGGATGGGGATGACATAGGGATAGGGATAGCGATGGGATGAGGATGGGAACAGGGTTGGGAATGCGATGAGGTGAGGATGGCGGTAGGGAACCCTCACAGGAGTGGGGAGGGGAAGGGATGGGATGTGGATGGAGATGGGATGGGGATGGGATTGGAGATGGAATGGGGATGCCCAAAGTCAGGAGAAGGCTGACAGGGATGGGGAAACCTGGCAGAGCTGGTACAAACCTGTGCTGGGTGCCCTCAAATCCCTCAGGACAACCGCAGGGACCTCCTGGCAGCCTGAGAGGGCAGCGATGGGGATCCGCACCACCGTGTCCTCCGGACACTCCCATCGCTGCCCGGGCACCGGGAGGGGACGGGAGCGCCCCGGGGGTGTCGTTGTGACATTTTAAAGTCGCTGGCACCGAGCCCTCGGAGGCGCCGGAGGCATCAATCTCCCGGGGCCGTGCTGTCAGGTGGGTATTTAGCGAAATGTTTCCTAAATGAACGCTCGATGGGAGAAGAGCGATGGCTGCAATGTTCCGAGCCACAAGGTTATCCCGGCCGCCGCGGCGGCTGCCAGCTCCCAGTGCCCGCTGGAAACCCAGCAAGGGCAGCAGAGAGCACCCCTGGGGAGGGATCGGGGGCTTCTCCACACTGGGATGAATTTCGGAGCAAATCCCACCCGTCATGGGGGAAACAGCGGGCAAAGCTCCAGGCAGCTGGGGCAGGTAGGGAGGGAAGGGGGAAGGGGAAAAGCTCGGAGAGCTCCACTGAATTTGGGTTCTGGAGGGGGGAAATAGCCCTGCCATGGGAGGAGGCAAGAGTTCTGATTAGGGGGAATTTTTTCTTTGAGATAAACGGGGAAAATGGAGACGAGCCTGCTCTTAGCGTCCCTCTGAGCAGATGCAGCCCAGGATGCTGAGGGCAGTGGTGACTCCGCTTGCTCCTGCCAGGAGATGGAGTGGGAGACAACTCCCAGAGACCTCAGCCAAGGACCCTCTTAAACTCCTTGACAGCATCAGACCCAATGTGTGGCTGGAGCACAGGCTGGGATCTGGCTTTTCCAGGAGGAAAGGTGGTGTCTCCTGCAGGGAGTTTTGCCTCCAGGACACCAGGCCTGGCTCTGCTCCCATCCCACTGCTGGTGCGCAGTGACAAGTGACATCAGCTCCACCTTTCCAGGATGCCGTGGGATGCCCTGCGATGCCAGAATCCGGTGGTACCCAGTGCCAGGATGCCAAGAGCTGGTGGTGCCTGGTTCCAGAATTCCAGGCCCTGGTGCTCCGCAGTGCCAGGATGGCCAGTGAGGGCAGCAGGCACATCCCTGCAGGGCTGTCACGATGCCCAGTGTCCCTGCGGCCAGGCAGAAGGTGATGGCAGTGGGACTCCAGCATTCCTGCTCCGGATCCAGCACCAGGGCAGCGATGGCAGCACCCACTGCCTGGTCCTGCACCAAACCATGATCCCACACCCAAAACTCCACATTCGGCTCCAGGGATTCACCCTCTGTTCTCCGGGAGCTGGAGCAGCTCCACATCCGATTCCATAACATCCGTGTATTCTCCCTTCCCAGGGCTGAGTGGGCAGCTCTGGTCCCAGCCAGGGGTTCCGGCTCCGCAGCTGTGGCTGCACTGCACAATAAATCCCTGATTAACCTCGCAGAACGCACGGAGCTTGCCAGGTCCCCGTGGGGAGCAGGGTGGCCCTGGGTGCCAGTCCCCATCGAGGCCGCCTCTCCCCTCCCTTCTCCCTCTCAAATTCATTTCCCTCCCCCTTTTTCTCCCTGCAAGACAAAGGTGGAGGGACGCAGCCGGCAGCGCTGTGCCAGCCATCAGCAGGGATGGATGAGGATGGATGGGGATGGCGGGGACAGCGCCGGGCTGGCAGCTGTCAGCCGAGGAGGCAATAAGGTCCCCATGGCCTCAAGGCACCGCCCGAAAAGAGCAGGATCCTGCCGGCTGTGACCCTCGGGAGCAGCGTTTTACCCTCTCACCTCCCAGCCAGCCGGGACCAGGGGGTGCCCTGAGCACCCCGGCGTGCTGAGGACAGGGATGGGGTGTCCCATGGGCTGCTCCTCGAATTCTCACCCCGCTGTGGGTGGGCAGAGGGTGACCCCGCAGAGTCACCCACAGCCCTGGGGTGTCCTGGTCCCCCTGCTGACATCCCAGCCTCACCCCCCGAGGCAGACAGAGCTGGGGCAGCACCCCAGGGTGCAGGGGACAGTGTAGGGGGGGGGTGTGGAGCAGCAGCCCCTGGGCTTGAGCCACCGGATGGCCAGGCCAGAGCCATCCCTGCCTCAGTTTCCCCATCTTTCCCGCTGCCCATTCCAAGCCCTTTTCCCACAGAAGTTGCTGGCCAAAGATGTGCACGTTTTGGGTGGGCTCTGAACCAGCACCTTGACCCCACCCCTTCCAGGGCTACTGGTCCCGGACTTGCCACCCACAGGTCACTCTGTGTGCCTTCTACCGCTTTCATCCCCAGCTCTTGATATTTTGCTCTATTTTTGAGAGTATTTAATAGTTTGGAAGTGAAATAATGCGAGTTGAGGAAACTCTGGGAACCCCGAAGTGGAGAACGGCTGCAAAAGCACTCGGGTGCTGCCTGGGATTGGCCAAATCCCCACTTCCCTTCCTCAGGAACCCATGGCAGGAGGAGGGGCTGGGAGAGGTACATGGCAAAGGCTTTTTGATGGTTTCTATTCCTCGAGCAAAGTCAGCTCACACCAACCCACACCCGCGGCTCCCACCAAGCTCAGTTTGCTAAAAAGGGAAAAAATCAGGGTGAAACTTCCTTTGACAGCAGAGAAACGGCCTGGGATGCGCCAGGGAGGGCGGGCAGGGAGCTGGCACCGGGCTGGGAGTGTGCAAGGCTGGGAGTGTGCAGTGCTTTGTGCAGAGCCCCTGGGAGCAACAGGGACACCTGTGCCAGAGGTGGATCCAGGCTGGATCCATCCCTGAGCCTTCACCCAGAGCATCCTCTGCAGCCATCCCTTAACATCCAACCCTGCACATCCACACCCTCCACATCCATCCCCTGTGCATTCCCAGTGTACCCCCCCTGCCCTGCTGCCCTGGCCCGTGCTGGGAAAAGCCGTTCTGGATTAATTTCGGGATGCAGGCAGTGCAGGTGACACACCGGTTGAATTCCTGTCACCAGATGCCACATGGGAGATCAGGTCACCCTCCACATCCCTCACCTGCAGCCTTCAGCCTCCCCAGAATTCCCATGAGTATCCCACCAGCATCCCTCTGCCAAAAGAAACCCCATCCCACACCCCTCAGCCCTGCTTAAAATAACAAAAACCGGGAAAAATCCCCCCATTCCCACCCGCGGCGCCGGGGATGAGCTCTGGACAGGAGCTCCAGTGAATCTCCTGGGATTTTGCTGCCGCAGAGCGGATGAAAAGCACATCCATTGCCAATGCCGGGGGACCGGGAATGGCCCCGGGGGTCGGGGCTGGCTGGGCTGGGCCAGTTTCATCCGTGATTAATTATAAAATTGAGGTCAATGCAGCACATCCTTTATTTATTCCAGGCAGGACGGGATCAGGAAGCATCAGGAATGGCAAACACCGGGCTCAGCATCCCCCAGGGACCCCAAACCCCTTTTCCCTCAAGGAGGGATGCAAAGATCCCTGAGGGACCAGGCACAGTGGAACCCTGGAGCCATCCTGATCCCGTGGGAGCTGCCGGAGGGATCCCAGCACTGCAGCCTTGCTTCCCATTAATCCCAGCACCGTTAACTGCGGCAGCCAGGCTCCGAGCAGCTTTTCCCAAAGAAAAAAAGGCAAAGAAGCTTCAGCTCCCCTCCTACTGCTGTGAATTTTTATTAAAACAGGAGAAAACAGTTATTCCTTCGGAGTACAACAGTCCAGGGAATGGGGAAGCGGCTGTGCCAGGCCCCAGCCATCCGAACTGCAGCCACGTGTGGGGAATCGATCCCAGGGTTTAAATAAAAAGGGGTTGGGATGGGATTTACTCCACGCCAAGCCCTGGGCTGAGCCTCTGGTGGGGCTGTGGGTCCGGTGAGGTTGTGGGGAGGAGGAACTGGGTGTCCTGAGGGGATGTGGAGGATCCCCGGGGCAGCACCGGCTCTGCTGGAGGGTAAATCGCAGCTGGAAGAGGGGACAGGATTGGGACGGAGGCAGGAAGGGAAGGTCAGGGTATCCCTGTACCCCCTGCCGGGGGGTCAGAGCAAAGGCACCCGCAATGGGACAGGCAGGAGCTGACAGCCCCGGGCTCAGCCTGGGATAGCGGCATTCCCGGGGGGCTCCCAGGGGCTGGGGGGCCCAGGCACCCAGGGAAAGCCCAGCCCGGAGCCCCTGGAGCCTCCCCAGCCTGAAGCTGCCCAGGTTTGTCACAGTTTGCAGGAAAAAGGTTTCATTTGGTTGGCACTAGCTGTTCTCCCGCTCCCTGTTCCCAGCAGGGAGGAGGAGGAGGAGGAGACCTTTCTCCCACCTCCTCTCCCCAGGGAAGCAGCCAAGGATCCCCCAGCCCCAGGTCCCTGTCCTCCCGCTCCCCTCCTGCTCCTCTCCCACCCCAGCGGGAGCAGGGAGAGCCGGCGCGCTGTTCCTGATTTACAGCACTCCACTGGAACATGCTCGGGATCCTAATGGAGCTCCCAGCACCGCCGCACGCACGGGGCTCCGGGAACGGAGCAGGGGCTCCAGGGCCAGCACATGGAATTCCAGGCCGGCACACAGCTCCAGAGCCAGCAGGAGAAGGCAATCCAGAGGGAGGTCATCCCTGCCAGGGAGAGCCTCAGGCACGCTCCTCCGCTGGCTGCCAGGGTGGGAAGGCATGGCCACAGCGTCGACCCTGGCTCCAGGGAAAAGCCTGGAGGGCCGAGCCTGGAAGCTACACTAGAAAAATAAGAAAAAAAAGCTGGAAAACCCAGGAAAACAGTGTCAGGAGGAGGAGGATGAACGGATGCTAAGCTAGAGAACATCACACAGTCTGTGGGCAGCCGGCCCTGAGTCCATCGCTGTGTGGGGGCTGGAGCAGCCGGCAGGTCCGGGGTGATCCCTTTGGGAGCCCCCGGCTCCAGGATGGGCTCCAGGGGGCGGCAGCCGTTGGAAGCAGCAGCGGTGCGGAGCAGTCGTTTCCTAGAGCTCCTCGAAGAAGGCCACACGGGACTTGGTGCTCTGTAGGGTGAGCTGCGAGAGAGCAGAGCGGGATCAGGGGGCACCTCCCACGGAGGGAGCTGTCGCCTGTATCCCTCCGGAAACACCAGGGAACGTGGAAGCCGGGGGGGTCGCGGAAGCCAGGGGACGTGCAGCCCCCACCACAGCAAGCACAGCCCGAGGGAAAGCAGGGGGCAGAGACTCAATCAAGGTCATTGGCATGGCTGAGGCTTCCAGGATGTGGGATACGTGGGAGACAGGATCCAAGAAGCCAGTCCTGGGAAGGACACGCAGTGGGGTCTTGGGAAGCAGGATCTTCATGAGCTCAGGGAGAACCCACAGCTCGGACACGTGTCCCCTCTGTCACCACACAGGGACCATCCTGTGTCCCCATCCCAGCTCGTGAGCTCCATGCAGCCATCCTGGGATCTCGCTCCGACCCCGCTCCACCCATCCAGCTGGAGCACAGAGCTGGAGAGCCCACGCTCCCAGGACTGTCCTTGCAGGCTCTGCAGGACTCAGAAACCCTTGGAAAGCTTTCCACAGCCATCCCAAAAATAACACCCCACGGAGGAGCCGTGAGCCCATTTGCTAACGGGCCAGAGGAGATCAAAGAAATCCTCAGCGGCGGGGTTAGAAATCCCAGGATTTACAACGGAGTGCAGTGGGAGAAGAGCCACCTTGCAGCCAGCTGCTGGATCACCAGGAGTTTGCCAAAGCAGCCGGCTAATTGCCAGGGCTTCGTTTCAGCTGGATTAGGCAGGGAGCCTTCCGCCGGGAATGCCGCTTTTGCTGGAACAGGAATCCTGGGATCACCTTATAGTGAGTTAAGCCCCTCAACGGAGCCGTCAGGCGCTTCCCCCCACTCCCTGCTTCTCCCTCACGGCTTTTCCTCAGTAATTCCTTCACAGCTCTAATGCCAGTCGGAAAAAATCTGTATTGCAGAGGAAATTTCTGCAGGGGCTTAATGACCTATCTTGGCAGCAGCTCCCGGGCCAGGGCTGGCTCTCCTCCTCCTGAACATCCCCTGGCTGCTCCAGTGTCCCCTCCAGAGCTGGATGGAAGGTGGGTGAGGTGGGACAGGGATTCTGTGTGCTGCAGGCAGTGTTTTTCCTCTCTAAGGCTGGAGAGGCAGGAAAAAAAAGGAGTGGAGAGCACCAGGCTGGTGCCGAGCCACTGCTGGGGCCATCTGACAGGAAGCCCCATTCCTGGAAGTGTTCCAGTGCCTGAAGGGGTCCAAAACAGCTGGAGAAGAACTCGGGGACAAGGCCTGGAGTGACAGGATAAGGGGGAATGGCATCCCACTGGCAGAGGGCAGGGATAGATGGGATATGGGGAAGGAATTGTTCCCTGGGAGGGTGGGGAGGCCCTCGCCCAGGGTGCCCAGAGCAGCTGTGGCTGCCCCTGGATCCCTGGCAGTGTCCAAGGCCAGGTTGGACATGGCTTGGAGCAGCCTGGGATGGTGGAAGGTGTCCCTGCCCATGGCAGAGGGTGGGATGAGATGAGCTTCAAGGATCCTTCCAACCCAAACCATTCCATGATTCCATGATCTACCTGCCATCCACCTCCCTCCCAAGGCTGTGGCTCTGAATTCATCCCTTCTGCAGCCTGGCTGGGGAGCCAGAGCCTCCCACCCTCCCCAGCCCACAGGAGCCCCCAGGATCCCCGTAGCAAACCCAGCGCTCCGCTGGAAGAACGGAGCCAGCTGCAGCCGCTCGCGGAGCGCAGGGAAGATGTTTCCCTCAGGCTTATCAAGGATTCCAGCTGTTTCCAGCCTGGCTCTGCCCGTAGCTACACACAGCTCTCCAGTAACTCCCCAGGTGGTTTTGAGGTCCTGGGGTACCCTGAGGGCAGCCTGAGCCCAAAGCCGTGCCTGCCTCAGGCCAGAGATTTGGGAAGCAGGGCAAGACAAGAGCTCCAGAGCATCCAGCTCAGGCAGAGGGAGAAAGCAGAGATGCAGCCGTGCTCCTTCGCTGGATGCTTTCATCCACAACATCCAAAGGCTCCTGGAGAGGCTCTGTGGTACTTTTCTTACCTATCAGGGACTCTGAGGCATGGGAAGAGCAGCCGTACAGGGAGTGGGAGCAAAGATGGGTCTTGAGGAGATAGAATCCCATGACTGGTGTGAGCACAGGCTTCCCAAGAGGGCCGTGCCCTGTGGATCACTGGCTCCCAGCAGTGGCTGGATTTTGCCACCAGAAAGGCAAAGGCCAGGGGGATTCCTGGCTGTGAGGGTGGTGAGGCCCTGGCCCAGGGTGCCCAGAGCAGCTGTGGCTGCCCCTGGATCCCTGGAAGTGCCCAAGGCCAGGCTGGACAGGGCTTGGAGCAGCCTGGGACAGTGGAAGGTGTCTCTGCCCATGGCAGGGGGCATGGAACAGGATGAGCTTTAAGGTCCCTTCCAGAGGGAACCAGGACCAGGATCAGGGCTGCCCAGCAGCTCCAAGCAGCTGCCTCCTCACACCCGACTGCAGCCAGGCACCGGAATCAGCCGACAGGAAATCAGGGCTGCTCCTGACTGCACACGGACTCTGCACCGCCTGTGCCAGGAGGGAAAACTCTCCCCTCCCTTTCCCCTTCTTTCATTGTTGTTTTCCTGGCTGTGGAGCACAGGCAGGGCTACCCTCGCTCCCACCACATGAGCACTCCTGAGGGATGCGCGAGGAGAAGATGGGAAGAGCCAAGGGGAGCTCCTGGAGCATCCTGACTCATCCCAGCCGGCACCACGGGGGCCGTGGGAGTTGGTGGGCGCGGGGAGCTCTCTGCAGGGAAATCCCACTGCTTCAACTGGTTTTCCTTTCTTTTCTGCACTGGGATGTGAAAGCAAAGAGGAGAGCACCACCCTGCGCCGGCCTCTCCTTCACCTGTTGGGGGGGAAAGCCTCCAACACCTCCAAAAACTCTCCGCAGTCTCCGCATCCCCTTTTCCTGGCCTGGCAAAGAGAAATAAATATCCCTCCCCGTAGCGTAACGCTGTGCTGGGTGATTAAGAGGGAGTTACATCCTCGTCAGTGCGGAGAAAAGGAAAAAAAAAATTGATTTACAAGCAGTATTATGATAATCTCCTTCCTGCAGGAGGGAGGGTGGGCTCCCGATGCTCTCCCAGAGCCATCAAGGAAAATTTAGAGGGAGAGAGAGGCAGCGCAATTAAGCGGCCTGGGCTCAAATGAATCAAGATCTGAGGAAGGGAAGAGAGGGAAGAGTCCCGCTCCCTGCATTCCCGCATCGGGGCTCCTCCGAGCCTGCTGCTAGCCGGGGCTGCTGGACTGATGTGATTTAGGAAACACAAACAAACCAGAGCAACCCAATAAGTGCCTGGCAGGCACAGGCGGTTTGGAGCAGGTAACCCAATAACTGCAGGCACAGCACTGCTGCGGCCGGGAAAACCCAATCCAGGGAAAACCCCCGAGGCTCCTGCAAGCCCCTGGAGCCAGGGCCATCCCCAGGCACCAGGCAGGGCAAGGGGCTGCAACTCACAGGAACCTGCCCCCAAGCTTCCCCCAGCAGGGAGAGGTTTAAAATGTCTCATTTCCTTGCTGTGTCCTTGTTTATCCTGCAGCCTGGCCGGGCTGGAGGAGAGGGGGCCCTGTGCCACCCTCACCCCGTGCAATGCCAGGATGTTTTCCTGCTGCCAGGAAGATCTACAGTGCCTGCTAATCACCACTCAGCGCTCCACACACTAAATCCCCTTTATTCCCCGCTCGCTGCCCTGCTGCCTTTCTCCATCCCTGCCCACTCCCCAGTCCCACTGGCCAGGTGGACCTTTCAAATTCCCACTGTTACTTTTGAACCCAAACCCTCTTTTCCTGTGATTCTTCCCGTTTCCCTCCCCGCTCCTCTCTCACTCCCACGCTGCCGTTTATTCTCTCCCGAGCACAACTGTCCCCCAGCCCCCGACGCTTTGATGAGCCCGTTTGAAAGGAGAAGATGACGCTCCATGTGAAGGAAACGCTTTTCAAAGGCTGCCACAGAAATAGCTGATAGGCCTGACGTTTCCTACTTTCCTCTTGTTCCTTGTAAACAAGGAAAAGAGGCTGCTGTGTCCCAGTTTAACTGCCTGGGAGTTTCACTTCCCAGCTCCGAGGAGAATCGGGAAGAAAACGAGCCTGGAAGGGATGTGGCCTCTCACACGTGGGGGTGTGTGGGCAAGACCCACGTGGGATGAGCGTCCGTCTCCTCCTGCACTTGGAAAATGTGTTCCCAGAGCTGCTCTGCCCACCAGGTATCTCCCAGCTCCCACCTCCACCCCAGCCAGGTGCCAGGCTGAGTGAGAAGCTGGCAGCCTCACTCCTCTTTTCCAACCTCACAGCTCCCAAGGGCATGGGAAACGCTGGTGCTGCTGCTGCTCCTGGGAAATCCATCCCGGTGGTGTGTCTGATCAGCAGCAGGCAGCCTTTTTCCAGCTGGGATTGGGTTATACAGCTCATCCCTGTCCCAAGATCCACAGGGAAGGATGGAAGCTCAGCCTGCTCTGTCCCACCCAGGCTCCCTCCTTTTGCCCTTCCCAGAGCATTCCTTGCGCTGGTCCTTTCCCTCTGCAGGGTGAGGCACCAGGGACACAGCAACATCCTCCTTCTGCCACCAAACCACTGGAGCAAAAGAGAACTATTCCAGGGAATGTGCCGTTCCAGAGCAGGAGAGATGAGGAAGGGAGTCCTCAGGAGATGACAGAGACCCCACAGGAATTGTGAAGGCCTCAAGGGACACATCAGGGATCCCTAGCACACTGCTCCAGGTGCAGCTGGAAAACAGGGAGAGGGAAGGTGTCTGCCCAAGCTCCAGATTCCCAAAATGCCTCCACCTGTCCAGATGATGGAGGAGCCTCATGACATTTGCAGGTGGCACATCCTGTGTGCATGACGAGACACTCAGGCAGCAGTGCCATCAGCAGGCACCAGTGTCCTCACAAGGACAGACCTTTTATCCCAAAGCTGGGCAGAGGGGAGACAAGGCTGCAGAATTCCCCTTGGCTCTGCCTCACTCACCCTGCTGTGCTTCCAGTCAGGAGCTGCTCATGGACAAAACTGAAACGGGACCTTAAACTCATCCATTCCCACCCCAGCCATGGGCAGGGACACCTTCCACTGTCCCAGGCTGCTCCAAGCCCTGTCCAGCCTGGCCTTGGACACTTCCAGGGATCTGGGGCAGCCACAGCTGCTCTGGGCACCCTGGGCCAGGGCCTCCCCACCCTCCCAGGGAACAATTCCTTCCCAATATCCCATCTGTCCCTGCCCTCTGGCACTGGGAAGCCATTCCCTGTGTCCTGTCCCTCCATGCCTTGTCCCCAGTCCCTCTCCAGCTCTCCTGGAGCCCCTTTGGGCACTGGAAGGGGCTCTGAGCTCTCCCTGGAGCCTTCTCTCCTCCAGATGAACACCACCAACTTGGAGAGCATCTCAAAGCATCTCCATGATGATCAGCACTGCACCACAACCACGATCAGAGCCAGAAGAGGAGCCAGGAGGATCTGCAGGATCCCCATGGGCCCCAAAAGTGATCCCCTGGGATGGAGCTCGAGCCCTGGAGATTCTGTGCCTGGAGAGAGCCACGAGCCACGTGAGAGCCCGACAGGAGAGGCCAAGGCTGCCTGTGGAAGGACCAGAGGCTCAACGACAAAGCTGCTTGTCTGGGAACAGGCGTGGAGATTTGCTCCTTGCCTGGATACTTCAAAGGGCTTAAATCCCAGTAAATAAGCATGACTGTGCAAGAAGAAAGCAACTGGAATCAAAGACCTGATTGTGTTTTAGCAGCCTGTCCTGGGAGCTTTCCTACAGCGGAGGAGATGAGGAAGAAGTGGGTTTTTCACCCTCTGCCACAGCTGAAGTGACAAACCCTCCTGAATCGGAGCCAGCTGGAGCCACAGCACCAGCCCACGGCGGGGAGCTACAGAGAAGGGAGAGCATCTTCCAGATGAGGTGCCTGTGCTGTGCCCACAGAGCTCATAAAAAGGGATTAGCATGTTAACCACGTAATTAAACACGAAGAACTTAGCAGGCGCCTTCAAAGGCATGCACCAAACCCCAGAGGTCACACTGCAGCACTGCCTGTGCAGCTGCTTTAATTATGGGGGCTCCTCCCGGCCACTGGAGCGCTCCCAGCTGCTGCAGGAGTGTTTCTACAAACTGCCAGGGCTTCGTTTCACCTCTTTGCGCTGCAGCCACAAGTGGATTTCATCCCAAATTCACCTGCCATGGAGTTCCTCGAGCCAGCTGGGATGGAATAATGGATTTCATCCGTGGCCAGTCTGTCTGGAGATACCAACACCTCCCCAAGCGTGGCCCAGACCTGCAGGGTCAGCCCTTTCAGCCTCTTCCCCAGGGAAGTGCTTGACAATGAGAGCAGCCTGACTGGGGAACACCTGCAGCTCCCCAGAGCTGGCACAAACCCCGAACTCCAGGGATCTTCACTGGTGCAGAGAACAGCACAGACCTGCGCTGACTGCTCCTGGGTGAACCATCCTCCTGTCTCTGCTCCCAAGCTCCAGAGGGGCTGGGATGTTGCTCTGTCTTTTCCAAAAGCATTTCCCACCAGCTCTGCCACCCCTGAGTGCCACCGACTCCAAGCTCCCTGAACCCTGTGGCTGTGCAAGAACCACGCTCCAGGGAAGAGCAGGAAAGCTTGCCCAAACTCATCCTCCCAAAGGAGGGAGGGGATGCTTTACAAACACACAGCCTGCGGATCGAGGGCAAATCCTTGAAGGAAAGCAGGCTCTGGGAAGAAAAGACGTGGCATTAAGAGAGCAGGACCCTCCAGGCTGGAGGAGGTGAGGGATAGGCAAAGTCAGTGCAGGGAGAAGGACAACTCCTGTCCCCAGGTGTGCTGGTGACCTTCCCCTGGCCCAAGAGCCACCTGCAAACACCAGCTGTCCTCGATTCTCTGCTTTACCTTCCTGGGATGCTTCTCAAACAGGCAGAGCGTCCTCGTGCTGCTCTGCTCCGAGATGGAGCTGCGCATTTTTAGCCTGTTTTGACAGTTTTGGCAGCAGACTTGATGGGGTTTGGCTGCTTGTTTGGGGTGTTTTTTCTATCTCCTGAATTTCTTTCCGCAGCAAACAAGGGGGGAAGGTGCTGCTTTACTTCATTAAAGGAATCTTCAAAGGCTGCCCTGCACCTCCGATAGATTCCCAACCACCGGTGCAAAAAAACAGGCGCGCTGAATTATTTAAGTGCCTCTACCTGCACTCCCCCTCTGAGGCTGCCAACTCAACTTCTGCCAAGAAAGACGCTTCCCAGCAGGGAGGATCAGGTGTAGGAACAAATGCAGAGAGGCTGGGAGTGCTCCCGAGGGAGGGAGAGCCGGGCTGGACGGGTGACCGCGGGCAGCCGGTGCCGCCGGAGCGCAGGCAAGCTCATGCACGGGTTAGTGCCGCAGCCAGATCCCAGCGCCCCCAGGCAGAGTACCTTGGAATAACCTACTTGGAATTCTCAAATGCAGATAGGTCTTCTGCCCTGGGCTTGAGGCTAAACCAGCAAAATAAAATGAACAACAAATAATAATAATAATCCTGTGTGATATAAGGGCAGGTGATTTGTGGGATCTTAGAGCTCGCCTGGGGCAATCAGCAGCTTCCAGGTGAGGCAGAGGGTTGGTGCCATTGAAGCATTGCTGGACTGACATCCCATTCCCAGTGCCCTCCGTTTTCCTTCCCTTCACCACGGCAAAGACAAAAGCCCTGCTGACCTCCCAGAGCACAGCAGGCTGTAATTTCGCTCTGATGTCTCCACTAATAGTCTGTTATTTGGGAACCTTTGCTCCTTGCTGGGCTGCAGCAGCCGGGCAGCCGCCGCTCCCTCCGGAAGGGAGGGGACAGGACAAGACTCCAGCTTCAAAGGAAGGCAAAGCGACGGCACCGTGACAAGCCCTGACAGACATGGAAATGATTGCCCAGCCACCCTCTTTAAGGGAGACAAATGGGACCATCAGCTCTCTATGAACTCCTCTCTGTCAGAAGTGAAAATTTAGCAGTTTCTGTTTAAACCAAGGACTTGGAACACAGAGACAAATCTTAGCAAAACCTACTGGGAGCAGGAACGCCTCCAGATTCTACAATGACAAAAGGAGCTGTGAAGATTTTTATTTTCTCTGCTCTAGTGTGACAGGAACCTGAATAGCTCCGGGCCAGCACGGGGAAACCGGCGAGCGAGCCCCACTAGATTCATTTTCCTGCCCCAATTCAGTGATCACAAACTCCCAGCCATGAAAGTCAGCAAGAACTGATATTTCCAAATCCTTTCAGACACAAACTCTTGGCTGGGAGTAGTAAAGAGAGCAGGATTTGTTTTTCAAGCCTGGAGTTGTTACCACAGCCTGCATCCCGTGCCGTACGGATTTCCGAATCCTTCCCAAGGACAGCTGCTAGCGGAAAGCCAGCCAGGAAAAAGCCTTTGCAGGGAAAAAAAGCCTTTGCAGGTGAGTGGGGTTGACCACCACATCCCAGCAAATCCATCGTGGATGTGCCCCCAGCCCCTCGTTAGAGAGCCCAGCACTGAGGCAAAGGTAAAAGATGGAATGTAGAAATAAAGAAAGGGTTTTGCTGTGAGCTTTCAGGTGATCTCTGGGTCAGCAGACCCAGGCAGCCTGAATTTTTGGCTAAAGTTCCTCGTGTCAGCCCCATTTCTGGAGGTGGGTGGCTCCAGGGAGCAGAGGTCTCACACCCCCTGCCAGCAAAGGCTTTGCTGTTAGTGACTGAAGCTGCACTACAGGTTTCTCTAGAGAGATTAAAAGAGAGGAAGAGCTTTTGGCTTTTTCCACTGAGAGCTCCTAAGTCAGGAGTATTTCTGCCCTCATTATTCACCAGACAAGCTCAGTGCTTGTAGGGAATGGCTGCAATAGGCAGGGAGGGCTTTTCCTGCTCACCAGGGATGCAGATCCCTTCCGACAACATCCTTGTACAGCTTTTAAGGTTCAGCAAGACCTTCAAGCCTGGAGACCTTCACATCCCTCCCCATACCACTGGAGAGGCCAGGCTGGGTCACGGCACCAGGACCACCAGAAGCTGCAATTCTGTTGATCAAAGCTAAGCAGCTGGGGAAGAAAGCCTAGACCCAACAATTTTCTTATCAAAAGCAGGGTGATTTTACGGTTCTTTTTAAAGGGGAGATACAAACTGGGGCCCTCTGATACCTTTTTAATAGTGTTGTGCTTGCTGTTGCCCCGGCTGGAGTTCTCATTGTGCAAAATATCCAGAGCTGTCTCTCTCTCCTTGAGCTTCAGTGCCTCGATTTCTGTCTTCAGCTCGTTGAGCTGCTCCTGCAGGTGCTTGCTCTTCTCCATGTACTCCACCCTAACACACACACAAAACAGCCCCGGGTTAGCACTGCCCAGCTGCGTGTGGTGATGTGACACCTGACAACAGACTTATAACAGAAACAGCTTTTCTTCATTATTTTTAGGGTGTGGAGCTGATAATCTCAGTTTATAGCACACAGTGAACTACTCAGAGCAATTATTTGTTCCTTATTAAAGAGGACCCAGACAGCCAACCCAGCAATAAAAGCGTAAGTTACGTTATTGTACAAAATTAAACCCAAGCTGGATGGTATTTTAAGTCTCCCAATTTGCAAGTGAAGCTGACACAGGTTTACAGCACGCAGTGGTTTGAGCAGCTACTCAGGAGAGCTCTACACCCTTGCACCCCTTCCCAAACCAGCTCCACAACCCAAATCCATGAATCTTTCCATGAGGAAGGACCCTGATGTGCCGACTTGTCATGTTTTAGAGGGATTTAGCTCATAAACTGCATGGGAGCAAGTGCTGTCCCCAAAATATCAGGTATCTTGTAAATACACAGCATCCCTGGCAGAGAGAAGGCCTCCCCAAAATAAGAGAGAAAGGGAAAAAACCCAACCCCCAAAGCCAGCCATTCCCAGGACTCGCCCTGAACTGCCTTCCACGATGGAAAACCAACTGGAAAAAAATGACACCATGAGTTTTGTACCTGTGATTACCTGCCTGAGCCAGGTCAGAGGGCCAGCAGGGTAACAGAAACCCTTCTGAGTGCCAAAATTTGTAGTGGGGTTTGTCCCAGCACCCGAGGAAAGAGAACAGCCCCGGAGAAGACAGGCAAAGCATCCCATTGCTTTCTGCATTTGGCAGAGGCAGCTCTCCCTGCTTAGGAGAGCAGGATGACCTAGTTAGCAACCTGGGTACAGAACCAGGAATTATCCTGTTATTTTCAGCTCCTATCTTCTTCCTTCTGGCTTCAGGAAAAGTTTTTCAAAGTTCTTAATCTCCTGTCCCTAGGACTGTGATTTCATACAGGGGAGAGGGCACTGAGCAAGAGGCAAACTAAAGCAGCCTCTGGGATCCAGGGGTGTGTCATTCCAGCCTCAGGAAGTTTTGGCCGGAGCAGGATGACAGAGCCATTGTGGCTTTGATCTCCGACCCAATCGATGAACAAAGCACATTATTACTACAGAGATTAAAATCTGATCTGCTTTGATTGCTGCTCAATTGGTAGTTTCGAAGGCTACACTTACACCCTCAGGAAAACACGAGATCAAAGCTCGTAATCACATCCAAACTTGCTGAACACTTTCTGTATCGGAACGTGGCACAGATTCCAGGGAAAACGGGTTAAAGCCCTACCACAGGACCTTAACACACTCCAGCTATCTCCACGTTCCCTGGACAGCCTGCAAACCCAGCTCGGGGCTCCAGCACTCAGCCTGCTGTTAACTCTTTCCACCACCATGGGCAATTCCAGCCTGAGCAAGAGCCAGCATTCCCACATGGAGATGAACAGGCTGGAGCAGGGCCCTGAGCTCAGCTGTGAGCAGGTGGCAGGGACAGGTCTGTGACACCAGGACTCCACCAGGGAAATGCTCAGCCAGGACAAGCACAGAATTATTCAGGTTGGAAAAGCCCCCTCAGTTTACCGAGTCAAACCACTGCCCAGCACTGCCAAGGCCACCACTGGCCCATGTCCCACCATGCCACATCCACACAACTTTTAAATGACTCCACACTGCCCTGGGCAGCTGTGCCAGGCTGGACCTTTCCAGGAAGAGATTTTCCCAAATTCCAAGCTGAGCCTCCCCTGGCCCAGCCTGAGGCCGTTCCCTCTCCTCCTGTCCCTGTTCCCTGGGAGCAGAGCCCGACCCCCCCGGCTGCCCCCTCCTGTCAGGAGCTGTGCAGAGCCACAAGGTTCCCCCTGAGCCTCCTCTGCTCCAGCCTGAGCCCTTTCCCAGCTCCCTCAGCCGCTCCTGGGGCTCCAGCCCTTCCCCAGCTCCGTTCCCTTCCCTGGACACCTCCAGCCCCTCCAGGTGTCTCTTGTCAGGAGGGGCCCAGAGCTGCCCCCAGCACTGGAGGTGCCCCAGCAGTGCCAGCTCAGGGGACGGGCACTGCCCTGGCCCTGACACCACCCCAGGGCTGCCACAGCCCTGGTGCCCTTCGCCTTCCTGGCCACACCTGGCTGATGTCCAGCACAAATCCCAGCCCAGCCCGGACTGGATGTGTGCCACGTACTTCTCCTTCTCGATTTCCATGGACAGCCTCTTCATGTCCGTATCCTTGAAGTCGAAGGAGAGGCTCTCGCTGATGAGGTTGAAGCTCGGCAGGTCAGTGGGCAGCGCTGTGCTACTCGAGTTCATGGACTGCTGAGGAGAGAGCACAAATTAATCACTCTGAGCCACACAAGTGCCACTACAGCAAATGTTCTGCAGCGCTGATGTAAAATCAGAGCAACACTCGAGCCCAGAGACCCAAGCACCAGATCAGCCTGGAGATCCCCTTGCTCCATTCCCAATTTGCTCCTCAAATCAAAGCCATTGCTCCTCCAGGACTCTTCGCAGCACTAAAGAGGAGACAAAACACCACCTGCCTTCAAAATTCCTTGACAAAACTTGGTGAAATCGAGGGTTTATCACTGCAGTGTCACTTTAAGTTGGACAGAAGCTGCCTCTTGGAAGTCATCTGTCAGCTATTGAACATTAAATCAGGTTTAGAAAGTTCAAGCTGTGAACAGGGACAAGGTAAGACCCTGTGTGACAGCAGAGTCCTGGCGCTCCAGAGCTCTCCAAAGCCTGAGCAAAGACCAATGTGACCCCAAGGATGCCATTCCAGCAAGGTCCATGGAGATGCACCAACATATTTTTATCTCCTCAGTAATTTACAGTTTCAAAGGTTTAGAAACCACTTCTAGATTCAGCTGGAAATGCCGAGATAACACCTGAGCAAGGATTTGGAACTTTCTTCCTCCTGCAGAATGCTTTGCTATCCCCTAGTGACACACACTGCCAGGCCCTCAGATTTTATCTTCTGCTAAAAAAATGACCCTTCTTCCTCTCAGTCAAAAATTCTGTCACACCTCTAACAAATGGGCTCATTAGGAGGAGAGGAAAAGCCTGATGGAGTCACAGCTCTGCTCCTGCAGCACGCTGGATGAGGTGGCACACAGGGCACACGTCAAGGGTGGCACAGCGGCATCAGATGGGGCTGAGTCACAAATGCTGCCAGCCTGCTCAGCCCTGCTGTGGGATAGGAGAAATCCAGCCCGGCATCCAAAAGATCCCCCACCTCCCTCGTGGATGCTCCTTCTTGCTTTAAGGGATTCCTGGGAGGAAAACAACGTGCCCAGACCTGGACTGGCACTGCTGGGTACCCGCTCCGATAAAGGAGAACCTGAGCTTCAGCTGGGTCTTTCTTTCCCTCATTTCTCCTATCTGGGATACTCCAGGCACTGTTTTCAGTTAGCTCCACTTCAGCAAGACCTGCAAGCACTGGGGTGACAGATTTACTCTGCACAATAACCTGCCTCTTCCCTCACCACCAGCCTGGAATTCACAAACAGCCAGGGCTCGTTCCCAGCTCGGACAAATCTGAGAGGGGCAACATTTCATCGACCGGCGAAGCTGGAACACAAACACCTCGGACAAGCATAAACAAGGTGGTGCCTCAAACTGCACTTGGCCTGGCTGGAGCATTCCAGGTGAGTTAGGACCCACATGACAAGGAAACCCAACTCCTTACTCCCCCTCTGCTGCCAGCACGGAACAAAGCCACATTAATTCCGGAGCAGGCGCTGGAAGGGACAGCTCAGTACCTAAATTCCAGTCTCGAAGGAAAGGGGACAGGTCTGCCAAAGCACTTAACTGATTTAAATACTTGCATCCCATTGACATTCAAGTCCCTTCCCTTTAAGGCACACAGGTGTTCCCAATGCCCTTCCCACGTGAGGTTCTCCCGTCCCTGCAGCGCAGGGGAGCCAGGAGCATCCAAGCCAGCCTGCTGGCCTTCAAACAACCTTTAGCTTGTTTTTTTTTTCAGCACAAGCTTTGTTGGGTTTTGTTTTTGAAAACTCCCAACAGCAGCAGTAACAGTTGAGCAGGAATTTCAGTTGCTGCAGCCATTAAGGCTTGAGCCAATTTATCAGGGTTGCTACAGCCACCTCTTTCCCTTCCCTCAGCACAGCTCTGCCACGGAGCAAGGAAAAAATCGGTGGGGAAGTCAAAGAGCAGTAGGAGTGAGGAAGAGTATGGAAAAAGCAAAGAGCGAGCAGGTTTAGGGCTCTCAAAGGCACAGGCTTGGTATCTGGAGCAAAGCACTTCATGGAGTCAAGGAATGGGTTGGGTGAGAAGAGACCTCATCCAGTTCCAATTCCCTACCATGGGCAGGGACACCTTCCACTGTCCCAGGCTGCTCCAAGCCCTGTCCAGCCTGGCCTTGGACACTTCCAGGGATCCAGGGGCAGCCACAGCTGCTCTGGGCACCCTGGGTCAGGGCCTCCCCACCCTCCCAGGGAACAATTCCTTCCCAAGATCCCATCTATCCCTGCCCTCTGGCACTGGGAAGCCATTCCCTGTGTCCTGTCCCTCCATGCCTTGTCCCCAGTCCCTCTCCAGCTCTCCTGGAGCCCCTTTGGGCACTGGCAGGGGCTCTGAGCTCTCCCTGGAGCCTTCTCTTCTCCAGGTGAGCACCCCCAGCTCTCCCAGCCTGGCTCCAGAGCAGAGCGGCTCCAGCCCTTGGAGCATCTCCGTGGTCTCCTCTGGACTCCTCCAGCAGCTCCAGCTCCTTCCTGTGCTGGGCCCCAGGGCTGAGGCTGCTCTGCAGGTGGGGTCTCACCTGAGCAGGGCAGAGGGGCAGAATTCCCTGTTGTAGATTCCCTGCCATTTGCAACAATGCTGGTCAGGTCTTGCAGCGGGTGCTGTTATTTCCAATCCATGGGCCATGGGGTGATAAAAGGAACAGGGAGCTTTCTCCATATGTGTTTGCTCACCTGGAACAAACTGCACAGCCCTGTCACTGCATTACAGCAATTTCCTGCCGTTAATAGAGGCAAGCACCACGCTGGCAGCGGGCATCCCTCTGATCCCTCTGGAATACAGAACGAGACCGAGGATCCAGACAGAGCACAGAGCAAGTCAGGAGGTTTCCCCCGCAGGGAAAGCTCCTCCTGTTGCTGCCACTGCCTTTACTTTGCTGCTCGAAAATTTGGGCAAGCCCAAATCAGCCACTTAGAGCTTCCACAGGATCAGAGAGGAGGTGATTGCCTTTATGTGGCACCTGAAGGGCACTGAGGGAGGCAAAGAGCCGGCGCCAAGCCCTTAAGGAATGAATTGCTCTCCAAGCCCTGACGGCCTGAGACTCAGATCCACTTCTCATGCATCACCTACCAGTGACATCATAAAAGCAGCCTGGGCTTCAAGGACTAAAAAGACACTGAAACAAGCTTTTAAAGAACCAAGAAATGGAAACTGGAAAGTTGAAAAATATATGTATTTAACTGTTTCTTTTCTGCAGCACAGAGTTAGGTTAGGGATTGGATTTGACCTCTTAAGGGTCTTTTCCAACCTAAATTATTCTGTATCCATCCATTCCCTCCTCCCTCTCTTGGGAAGTCCTGCTTAGCTCCCAGTGTCAGGGGACAGCACAGCACAAGTCTGGGACCATGGAATAGAACAACCCCAACATTACACCCTTGTTAAGGAGGAGAGAAGCTGGAATCCTGCACTGTTTTGCAGAGCTGCCAAAAACAGCTTTCAAAACAGGGCCCCTCCATGTGCTGGCAATCCTGGGATGTGTAACAGAGGATGGAAGAGCCCAGCAAGGTGTTTTGACCTGGGTGTGGACATGCTGGCCACACCAGCCTCCTCCTGACCTTGGAAAACAACAGCCACGGAGTCTGTGTAACACAGCCCTCACCCCAGGGCAGGGAGGGGGGCACAAGGGGACCCTGAGAGTAAAATGTGGAGGAAAAAAGCATTTCCCTTCCCACCAGGCACTGGCAGCCGTGTCTGGAAGGCCAGGACTCTTCAGGGAAGGGAGAGGACACAGCCCCATGTGTCTGGAAGCGGCAGCTCTGCCTCCAGGCAGATGCAGCTGGAGGGGTGGAGCTGAGCTCCATGCAATCCCACAACATTCCCGCTAATGAGGCTCTAACTCCACAGGAACAGAGCCACCCAGCTGCTCCCCTGCACCGGGGTTTGGGCAGAAGGGCTTCGAGATGGGGCTCTGGTTTGGACATGGTAGCACGAGGGAACATGGATGTGGAAGAGCTGCCCAAATTCCACACTGATCCGGTGTAGATGTGCAGCAGAGTTCCAATGAGGACACCCCTCCCTGTACTCAAGTTCAAGCTGGTGCATCCCAGAATTCTAGTGACTTGTAAAATAAGGAGCACTCCAAAGCTGGGCTTTATCCAGCACTCACTTCACCGAGTGTCCCAGAGCTGAGAGCACCTGATTATTTTCCATCACTGTTATTTTTAACAGCCGCCAAATATTCTTGCAGGGAACTCCAGAGAACTGGGATGAAAAGTTACCTCATCTCAACCCCTCTCTACCCTGCTCCTGTAAAGTTTCCAGAGAATGGGGAAAGAGCCTGCAGGTACAAATTCAAACCTTGATGCTGGCAGGTCCATAACTCCAACCTACGTCTGTCAAGCCTGTTCCTGATGCTCTTCCCCTTCCCCCAGGCGTGAGCTGCAGGGATGGGGGCACCTGATGGGCTTTGCAGGCACAAGTAGGGAAGCAGAGGAAAAGAACTGCCAGACAAGTCAGAGCAATGGCCATTTAGTCTGGCATTGCGGTGCCCAGCAGGAACCAGGACCAGATGCTTCAGAGGAAGGTGTGAAATCCTCTTAATGGACAATTATGGAACAATCTCCCTTCAAGTAAGTTTTTTTTCAGCACATAAAGGTCCAGTTTATGCCCAAAGAATGAATTTACAGGTTCTGAGCAGTGTTTATCCCACCTAAAAAGAACGAGGACATACTTAACCCTATTTTAAAGGTTATTGCTGAGCTGCTACACTCTACACGTGCTGGCAAAGCGTGGCTCTGACACGGCTGCTAAATTGGTTTAAAATTTGCTGCTTTAATTTCACCAGCAGCTCCTTTGCTCTCGTAGCAAGAGGTGGGTGGCAGAAAAAAAAAAAAAGAGCATAGAGAAGTTCTGCTGGGTGAGATGCAGGGATGAAAAGGGCAAGCACTGCTCAGGATTTCTGAGCAGCAATGAGACAGCTCAGCCCCCTCCACGGATGGGATGGAGAAGGAGGCTCCTCCAGGCTACAGAGGAAGGCATGGAACTGGGAATTACAACACAGATCTCTCTTACTGTGTAGGAAGACTTGCTGGTGATCTCCAGGAGCTTCTGCTTCGCTCTCCGCTCCGACTCGCGAGCCTCCTGCAGGTCCTGCTTGAGCTGATCAGCCTCCTTTGCCCTGCAAAGACCAACAGCGAACAGCAAAGATCAGCCTGGAGCCAGGAGCAATGAGAGGATGGAGATGTAGGAACACACTTTAGGTCTGGAATAGGCAAGAAGAGATGGAGAAGGGCTGTGCTCATCCGAGCAGAAGGGCTGACACCCAGCAGGCTCTCACACAGAAAGGAGTAATCAGCTGGAAGGAAACAAGGCTGATCTTTTACTTGCTCACTGCCATATGCACCACGGGAGCTGGGCTCAGGTATCAGCAGAGTGGGAATACCAGTTTTAACAGGGAGTGAAGTGTCCAGGAGCTGGGGAGAGCCCAAGGCTAACCTGGAACAGAGCTCACAATTGGACAGGAGAGCTGAACAACTGAGAGATAAGCAGAGGAACAAGGAGAGAATAGGGAATGTAGATCTACCACCCAGAGGAAAAACAACCCCCAAGTGTTATTAATGTTGACAAATACTTTGGGGAATGCAGGGGGAGTTGCAGAAAGCACCCAAAAGCAGAGCTGGCTTTTGGAGAGGGAAACCAGCTGGAGCCCAAGGGCCGTTTGCTGTTGTTCATGTGTGGAGGCCAAGGAAGGGTAACTCAGAGCGATAACTTGAAGGGGATGGGAAGCAAAGCAGAGGCAGCTGCAAAGTTGTACCCTCTGACCTCCTCTCCGACTCCTCAGCCATTTTCAGTGCCAACATCTCTGCCTCCAGCACCTTCTGCTCCATCAGCCGCTTCTCCTCCTCGGTGCGGATGGCCGTGGCCTTGATGCGCTGCATCTCCTGCTCAGCCTCGGCCGCCTTCTGAGCCAGCAGCTTGGCCTCCTCCTCCGTGATCTGCGCCTTCTCCGCCAGCAAATCCGCTGTCTCCTCCGACCTCATCTGACAATTGCAGGACACGAGGCCATCAAGCCCAGCCAATGTCTCCCCAAATGTGCCCACAGCCCCCGGAGCAGCGTCCTGAGCTGCTCGCTCCGCCACGCTCCATAGAATCCCTCCCTTCCGTGAAAGCCTGCAGCCGCCCGCCGCCAAGGCCGGGATGTGCCCAGGCCCTGGCCCAAATCATCCTCTTTGTGCTCCTCCCAAGCAGCCCAGCAGGATGAAATTGCTCCATCCAGCCTGCTGCTCACTGGCCGCTGGCAGCAGTTTGGGAGCAGTCTTAGGACAGTCACAGCGCGCTTCCAAAAACGCTTCCGCAGTGGAAAGAGCGAGGAGCAGCTGCAGTGCTCGGGAAACGGCCTCCCAGGGACCTACCAGAGCCTCGTTGGCCATTGTTGCCTCCTCCTTTAGCTGCATCAGCCTCCTCTCCAGCTCATCCCTGGTCCTCTCAGCCTCTTCTCTCATTTGTTTCTCTCGCGCCAGGCGCTGCCGTTCCATCTGGGAAAAAGAGATTGGGGAAAGCGAGCAGAAAAACACACATGAGGAAGGTTTTTCCATGGATAAGAAAGAGTCAGAGCACTGCTGCCTCCTCTCTGCTCAGTGACATGAGGAACGTCTCTGGATTGGGGTGACCTGATCAAAGAACAGAAGCACGGACTCATTTAGGTTGGAAAAGATCTCCAAGATCATCAAGTCCAACTGCTCCCCCAGCACAGCCAAGGCCACCCCTAACCCATGTCCCTAAGTGCCACATCCACACGTTTTCACCTCCAGGGACGATGATTCCGTCATTGCCTGTTTGATGCTCGCTTGAAAAGTGCCATTGCTAAGACAATTCCCATCCTCTGATCACAGCATGGCCACAGAAGCTGCCTGCAGGTGATGATGTCCCCAGACAGTGCCTTCCTATGCCAAATCACAGGGCAG
The DNA here is from genome assembly GCA_013397935.1 of Dasyornis broadbenti. Taxonomy (NCBI): domain Eukaryota; kingdom Metazoa; phylum Chordata; class Aves; order Passeriformes; family Dasyornithidae; genus Dasyornis; species Dasyornis broadbenti. The sequence goes on from VZRN01004187.1 coordinate 479,585, forward strand.
AGCTGGAAAAGTGCATCCTGGAATCTCCAGCTTAACTCTCTGGAGCTCCTTACAGCAGGACTGGGCTTAAGGACAGTCCGAGGGCATCTTCCAAACACCAGGCACAGCCCATGGCAGGAGGATGAAGGACAAGGATAGCTGCTCCTTTTGATCAGATATCCAACCCAGCATCCTGGAACCTTCACTTCCATTCGTGTAGAGGGAGGTCACACAGAGCACGACCACCTCTGGCAATTCCTGGATACAACCCACCCTCTCCGTTTGCAGGGAACAGCAACGCTTCTCCACGAGGGGAAGATCCAAACCGCCAGGATCTGCCAGCTCTTCCCAGAAGGTGATGGGAAGGTTATTGTGCCCAGGGACTGCCTCTCCACTAGCCAAGAGTCCAAGGGAGCCATTGGGCTAATTAACACACTGAGTTTAATCCCTCCAGTCCCACATGGATGGGGCATTATAAATATCCACGCTGCAGCCAGGACAGGAGACCTGCTGGGTTTAATAAGGGAAGGAAGTGAGACAAGCCACATTTCTCTGCTGCTTGGACACCAGCTGTGCTCTGAAAGTGGGATGCCCACTGTTCCAACCGTTCTGCTTCCTTCTATTAAAGGTTCCCCTCATTAATTATCATTATGATCTGCATCCCCCTCAGGACTTCCATTAACAAGAACTCCTGATCTAAAAGGACTATCTGAAAACAGTTAGGAACTGTGGATTCTGGAGAGAGAGGGGGGAGCATGGTGGTTCACTCATGACAGGGCAGCCAGCCCACACAGGAGCCTGACTTCGCCCATGGAGCCCAAGTGCTCTGGATTTGGGAGCTCACGTGAAGCCATAAGCTGCTGCTCCCTCCCAGTGCCCTCACCTCTCCCAGCACCGCAGGATCTTGGGTCTGGTGTTACCCAAATACATCAAAAACTCACGGATTGTAAAGCTTAAAGACTCATGGGATCATTAAGGTTGGAAAAGCCCTTTAAAACAGCCGAACCCTTATCCCAGCACCGCTGTGTACACCACAAAACCATATCCTGAAGTGCCACATCCATTTTGAACTCTTCCAGGGATGCTGATTCCACCACTAGCATGGGCAGCCCATTCCAATGGCTGGCCATCCATCCCTGAAGCCACCAGCACTTGGACACTGCACTGCTCCTTCCAAGGCGGACCTTCTGCTCCTCTAAGGACATGAACACGGTGGTGCTGGGTTGATAGTTGGACTTGGAGACTTTAGGAGCTTTTCCAGCATTAATGGTTCTATAATGCCAACTCCTTACTGACCAGAGGAATCCCTGTGGGAAACACAAAATCCCCCTTCCCCAGCAGAGCTGGTAGTGACTCACGTTCTGTGCTCTCCTGCCACTCCACAAGCTGCAGGAGGGAGAACTGCTTCAGGAGGTGCCTGAAGGACAAGTCACATCCCACCTCCAGCTCAGCTGAGCACCTCAGCACCACACAAGCACCCTGAGAGGTGCCTGATGGACAAGCCATGTCCCATCTCTGGGCCAGCTGAGCATCTCAACACCACACCAGCACCTCAGAGGCACATGAAGGACAAGGCAAGGCCCATCTCCACATCAGGTGAGCACCTCAACACCATGCAAGCACCTTCAGAGGTACCTGGGAGACAAGACACATCCCATCTCCAGGCCAGCTGAGCAGCTCCATGCCGCACAAACACCAAGAGAGGTGCCTGAAGGACGAGCCATGTCCCATCTCCAGGCCAGCTGAGCACCTCAGCACAAGGACTGAGAGATGCCTGAAGGACAAGCCACATTCCATTTCCAGGTCAGCTGAGCACCTCCACCCCACCCAAGCACCTGTGTGGCCACGCTCAAACCCAGTAACGCAGCAGACCCGTGAGCACAAGCTCCTGCTGGGTGCAGCGACTGCTCTGGCTTCTCCTGCTCGTCTCTAGTGGCTTCCCTGCCAAAGGGCCATTTATATTCCGAGCACCAGTGCTCAGATTAGCTGTGTGGGTTTCAGTGAGTAGAAAAGGTCTACGAGCAGAAAACAATGATTCATACAATTCAATTTGCTGATCTCTGCTCGTGGGCTCCACGCCGCTGCCTCCGCCGCGCCGTGCCGGCCGCCCGGGCTGACCCGCGGCACGGAGAGAGGCCAGCATGGAATTAGCATTCCAGGCTGCACAGCCCGGAATGTCGGCGTGCATTCCATCACCCTGCAATTAGAAAACGAGGCAAAGAGCTACGGCAGAGCACAGCTCCCCCTCACAGGCCCTGGTTTATCAACTGTCCCAACACACATCTTGCCACGCACTCACAGACACGCAGGGCAGCTTTTCCCTCCTGCCCTGCCAGTTTTGTTCCCAAATTGGGGGCTGGACTCAGGCTGCCATCAACCTGCAGAGCCAAGCTGAGATGAGTGGAGAGCTGGGAGCAGGCTCCTAAAAAAGGTTCAGCTGGACCTTCCCTCAAAGCTGCTTTATGTCGTTCCAGAGACCTGTCCTTCCCCCAGCCCATCTGCATTTCTGATTTTGGCTCACTGCTTATGGGACATGTGGCTCACCTGCTTCCTGGCCTTCTCCTCCCTGGCCTGCGCTTTCATCTGCTGGACCTCCAACGAGTCTGCCTTCCTCCTTCTCATGAAGAGGTCGTGGTTCCCAATGCACAGCTGAAGAATCTGTTCCAGTCAGGGGTGAAGAGCGGAAAGAAACAGCTGTACACGTGATGGCGATGAGGTGGTTTGTATTCTTGACACACAAAAACACTAGAATTGCTTTGATTTGGTGCTTGTTAGTGCTTCCACCCACTGAGCTCCAACCCTGCGAGCTCTCACAGCCGTAGGAGGGGCAGGGAGCCAGGTCCCACACCAAACACCAGCTCCTGGGTGTAGCAGCTCTTTGCAGAGACCAATTTTCTGTGCCTCCAGCACAGCACGGGTGTTGTTTTACACCCACCCTAAGGAGGCAAGAGGCCAAATAATGAAATGAAAATTTCTACAGGTTTGCCCAGTTCCCTGGTTCTCACTGCCCCCTTTCTTTAGGCTCAAGATGAACTTGCACCTTCTCCCAAGTGTATGTTTAAGGCACTGAGATTAAAAAATAAATTAAAAGGGAAAAAAAAAAAAGGAAACCTACTTTCCACTTGGACAAACAGAAGGCTTATCAAAAACTTGCTTGGGCATCTCAAGATACCTTTGCTGAAGAGATTTGAGCCCCAGTGTGGTTCCCTCTCTGCTAAGGACCAGGGAGGTGGCAATGCTAGAGGAGGGTTAGCACAAGGTGGGCACACAGAGGAGTGAAAAGATTTTTTTGGCAATAAAAGCAGGGTTCTAAATTTGGATTCTTTTCTAAAGGACTGATTTACATGCTCTTCTTCCATTTCATAAAATCACAGGATCATGGAGTGGTTTGGGTTGGAAGAGACCTTGAAGCTCATCCAGTGGCACTGCCGCCATGGATAGGGACACCTTCCATTATCCCAGATTGCTCCAAGCCCCGTCCAACGTGGCCTTGGTCATTCCAGGGATGGGGCAGGCACACCCCAAGTCACAAACGACATTTCCAAGGTCACAAATGACTTCTCTGGAGTCAGAGGAGCTTTCAGCACTATGAACCTGATGATGCAGGGAATGAGGACGCCTCACTTCCCATGCAACATGAAGCACAGCCAACAACCAGGACAGCAAAGGTCCCTGTGCGACTGAACAATGGTTCCAAATCCAGAACATCAGCTAAGGCTGCTCTGCACCAGGGACAGCTCAATACAGTCCATCCTCGTCCAAGGAGAGCGTCCTCAGAAGGGGAAAGGCCAGGACTGACAACGGTGCCTCCCAAAACAGGGAGAGTTGTGACACAAGGCAGAATGGGAAAGAGCCACAGGGGAAGAAAGAGGAACTGAGCAAAGCTGGGAGTTGTATGTACTAAGTGCTTCTGCTATTTAGGTCAGCTGAATGCCAAGAGCTCCAAAAGGGAGCACAAAAACCGGGGAGGGGGAGAGGTTCTGTGAAGGAGCTTGTCTTGAGCCTCCCCCTTCCCTCCTTGAGCGAGCAGTAACTGCTACACCCAACCACAGCTACACAGCAGCAGCTCCCTCTCAAAGGAGAAGCCCCAAAAGCTCCTTGTCTCACACTCGCTGCAGAACCCACTGCTGGAGGCAGTAAAAAAAAAGACTGTGCACTTACCAGCTTATTCACACGCAGCTTTGATGAATTGAATTTAAAAACATCAATCTTTTTGTCCAATGGCTTAATCGTAAACTGAAAAGGAAAAAATAAAGAGGGAGAGAGTTATCAGAGAGAGGTGCATTTAATAACAACGCAGCTATAAAATTCTCCCTGAAAGCTTTGGCTCAGAGCAGGTCAGCAGGGTCAGACACGCGGCTCAGAGCCGTCCCCGTGGCTCTGAGCCAAGCAAGAGGACTTGCATCAAAAGCAGCCAAGGAGACAACTGTTCCTCCAGTCAGAAAAACACGGGGGCCACAGGAGCTGGTGTCCTCTGCGGAGAACCCTGCAGAGGTGGGGGCACAGCTCAGCACCTCCCAAGGCAAGGTGCTGCTCCCTGGGAGCTGCAGAGAGCACAGAAACCACAGCAGGAGCTCAGGATGCTGCCCGCGGGAGGGAGAATCAGCTCAGCTGCCCGATGGAACCACAGAATGGTTAAGGTTGGAAAAGCCCTCCAAGATCATCAGATTCAAGTGTCAACTCAACACCACCGTGCTCACCATCAAACCATGGCCCCAAGTGCCACATCCACAAGTGTGTTGAACACTTCCCTTGGCGGTCTGGGCCAGGGTTTGACAGCCCTTTAATGAAGAATTTTTCCCTAATATCCAACTTAAACCTCCCCTGGCACAATTCAAGGCTGTTTCATCTCATCCTGTCACTTGTTACCTGGGAGAAGAGCCTGACTCCCACCTGGCTGCACTCTCCTGTCAGAGAGTTAAAAGGGCAGGAGAGCTGCATTAGGAACACAGCAAGAAGTTGCTGCCCTTCCCACTGACATGTCCACCCAGAAGTGCTCCCCAGAACAATTTTTCATGCATTTTCTTCTCCAGAACTCAGCCATGTCCTAAGACTCCTCCAAAATTCAAAACATTATTCCCTGGCTCTAACTTGCATTTACACTCCTTGCGCCAACCAACAAGCTCTACTCATGGCCTGGGTTCACCCTCTCCAAAGCTCTCCCACTGTGGCTCTCTTGAGAGGACAGCGACGGCACAAATCCCTCAAGGATTTTGGTAATGCAGCCCTTGGATGGAGGGAAGCCTCTGCACTATCAAAAGGGTACTTGAAGAGATAGAGTGCTCTGCAAGATGGCATTTTTTAGGAGACAGGCACATATTCCATCACTCCCCCACACGCTACAGAAATAACGGGCTGAGGAGCTGGAGCAGACAGAGTGTGTCCATTAGAGTGGGAGATCTGTCAATACACGGCCCTGCCTACAAAGGGCCCTGCCCTGGCACTGCCTCGCTCTGGCAGTTTAAGAGCCAGTTTTTTAAGACTTTCACAAAAGCAGACGTGCATGAACGTCCCTGGATTCAGGCTCCGGCAGAGCCCCCAGCAGTCACCGAGAGCAGCAGCAGGAATGTGCTGGGAGAGGAATTTCAGCTCCATGTGAACAGTCAATCTTTGTTAGGAGGGATAACCCCCAGTGTGGTGTCGGCAGAGCTGCTGTTCCCAGCTGCTGGCCCTGCTTGTATCAGGTCAGGCCTGCTCGTGGGCACCTGATTACACAGATGACTGAGCTGATGGAAGGGATCCGTCTTTTCCCCTGGAGAAAGCTCTGCTACAGTCCTGTCGCAAGGCCTGCTTATGGAGGGGTGAGTCCCCACATTCTGGAGACAATGCCTGAGCTCCCACTGCACCGTCACAGGCAGGGAAGCTTCAGAAGTCACTCAGAGCTGGGCTTTTTGCAGGGTCCTGAAGCTCTTTAAGGAGTAAAGCAATTGAAGACAATTCCAGCACAGATTTACTGCTTATAAAACTTCACAAGACATGCAATAAACGCAGCTGATGAGAAACCTTTAGCTGCTCTCCTGATCAATATCATGTTTAGATTAGAAAACCATTTTTAATTAAGAAGTTAATCCTCTTCCTTACCATGAAGGCAGCTGGTTTCTTCAAGCAGCTCTCTCAGTTTTACGACGGAGCTGCTCAGTTCCCCCTCCACAGCCAATTGCACTTCTGTTCTCAATTAGGTTCAGGGGCCAGCAATCCCAAAGACCCATATTCAGACTCTGGGTTTAATAAATAACTATCCAACAGCGGGCTTAAATTGCTCAACTTCCTAAAAAGAATCCAGCTGTTATGCCAAGCCCAGCAGCCTGAAACCCAAGATGATGTAATGAGATGGCAAGAGCTCTTCTCCCCAGGAATACATCCCTCTGTATTCCATAATACAGCATACATCCACAGTAATAAATACTGTAATACATTCAGTAAGGCAGAGATTTTAACTTTTGAACTCTGGTATTTGGGCTAAGCACATCAACAGCAATTTTGGGTTTTTGAAAAGATTATTACATAGAAGGTTTGAAACCAAAGAGGAGAACCAGCTCCTAGGCGACCCCTTGCACGCCCACTCCTGCAAGGTTTCAGGAAGGCTTGGATTAAGATTTCAACTGGAGGAGTTGAGCTGCCCTTAACTAAGCTGGTGAGAGCAAGCACAGCAGACAGAGAAGCCAAGAGAAATAATTTTAAATCCCAATTGTGTTCTTACTGCTCTCAGGGAAGAAGTGAGACACATCCATACCTCTTTATCGCTGTAGGAGATATTCCGGATCTCATTCCATGGGAAGGAGATTTTAGGGGTCAGCCTGTTGTCTGGGTCATAAATGTGAAGACCCAAGGCATCAACTCCAAGGAGCAGCTCTGTGCCCTTTTTATTCTGCAGGAGGAAAGAAAAGAGCAGAAATCATTGGGAGGGTCAGGCTTGAACCACTGTTCCCCCCTCAGCCAGCTCCGAGCAGCGACCCAGCACTGGGCACCAGGAGCTGCTGCCTCCCCTCAGCACAGCCGGGGCTCCCCAAAGCGCCACCTTCCCAGCTCTCCTGGCTCTCCAGGAGATGGAGATTGCACTGGCAGGAAAGCAGGACCCCCAGCCCACCCAACTCACCCTGATGGCGAAGTAGTTCACGCCGTACATCTCCAAGTCCTGGGCTATCTTCAGATATTCCATTTCAGCTTCATCCCTGTCAGGCAGGAACAGTGTTTGGAAGGATCAGAGAGAGACATGGCTGCTCCTGCTGATCCTAAGCACTCACCAGGCTTTAAAGCCTGGACTGTCTCTATCACACAGGTCAATCCTGTCTTTGCTGGCAGGATCAATAAAGTCCAAGAGCAAATCCCACTCTGCAGTTGCCAGCATCTGAGTGGCTGCTGAGATGCAGGACTCCAGGCCTGGCTTTGTTCACCTCCCAATCCCTTCAGCAGAAACAGGAAATCCCTGCCTGGGAGGCCACTGTTTCAGATCCACGGCTTTAGGTTTATCCCCCAGGAGCATTTTGCCACCCAAGGCAAATTTGAATTCCCGCTTCTTCTCCCAGCCCCAGAAGGCCCCCTGATCCCTGCTGCAGGTGAGTCCTTACCGAGCACCATTCCTAAATTCTCTCGAGGGCCCTGACAGAGAGCAGGGCACAGCAGGGCACATGCAGAGCCATCAACAAACACCATTTGCCCTTCCTGAGGCTGCTGCAGAGGTGTGCTGGGATTAGCCTGCTGGCAGCAGAGCTCCATCCAGCATCTGCCCAAGCTCCCCAAAGCCTGGTGGCTCTCCAGGGGAGGGGACTGACCCTGACCCAGCACAGCAGCACAGGCTCACCTCGCTCTGCCCCGGTGCTCCGCGTACCAGGCTGTTATCCTTTCCTCCCACATCTCTGGAGTCATCTGGTACAGGTTTATTACCTGGGATAGGTGGGGACACAGAGACCAGGTCACTCTGCTTCTCCTGGCTCAGCAAGAGAGCCAGAAATCCCAAGACAGGTCCCAGCACCACGTCCACCCTCAGGAGAGCTTGGACACCAACTGCCCTGCTCTGCTGAGCTCCTCACCCGCTTGGGAAGCAATTCCTCCTGTGCCAGGAAGCCTCTCTTGTGGACGTTGGGATCGTAGTCGCCATACTGGGAAGAAGCACAGACATGGTGCCCAGCCCACATTAACAACCCGGGCAAATCAAACACTTCATGCCCTCACACCCACCCTGAGAGACAGCAAACATGGCCTGCTCACCCCTTCACCCCATGAGCAGAGAACCTGCTGCTCTCCGAGGTGAATAACCTGGTTTTCTTTGTCATTTCATTGCTAAGAGAAATGAAGAGCTTCCTTCTACTCATGCAGCAGAGGTGGGAGCAGAACTTCCCACCACTACAGAATCATTAAGGCTGAAAAAGGTCTCCAAGATCAAGTCCAGTGTCTGACTGAACACCCCTATGGTCTCCAAGAGCCACATCTGCTCGGTTTTTGAATACTTCCAGGGATGGTGACTCCACCACTTCCCACAACTTCAGCTGATGGCCATCACCAGCTGATGTCCACCATCAGTCCAGCTGGACTAGATAATTGTTGCCTATTCTCTTTTCATTATCATGCCCTAATTAACACTTCCCCCAATGCAGGGCAAGACTTTACAGCTGAGAGGTGCTTGCAGTTCCCCAGGTAGTGGAACAAGGAAAGAAGACATGGACAAAGACCTGTCTCCAAAAACTGATGGATAGCAGTGATCTAGGTGAGGCAGATGGCAGTTCCTCTGTTGCTGCTCATCACCCTAATGAATAAATATCAAAAAAATTAGAGGAGTTTGACAGACTCCTCTCAGGCAGGTGGTGGCTCTTCTGTCAGAGGGTCTGTTGCTCAACTGGGTCATGGAATCCAATCCAGATTTGTTAAGTGCATCCACTAATTACTGGTATTTGTTTAGATTTCCATCTCTTTGAGCAGCATATAAAGTGACTGAGAGAGAAAACTGCTTATTAACAGATTGAAGAGCCGCACGTCCCTGCGGTGCATGTGAAAATGAATTTACCTCCTGCAAGGCCTCAGAGGGCAGGAAAACGCTGGAAAACGGCTCCTCCAACAACCCAGCAAGTTCAGAAGGAGAGGAACAAAGGATGTGAGGCACGTACATGGAGCGCTGTGACTTCCACTCAGCTGGCCACCAGGACTTCTGCAGTGCCAGAGGTGACAGCCCCTGATTGCAGCCCTTCCCTCCCTGCCTTCCTGAGGAACCTCAGCTCAGGAAGTGCAAAATGGGGACAATTTTTAAAGCCAAGACCAAGAGGCACCCGGTGGTTGTGCAGCAAGTCAGGAGGCTTCTCCTCTCAGCCTCCTTTTCGTGCCCGGACCATGGCGTCGCGCACCGAAACCAGAGCTCGGCATCAAAAGTCTACACACATCCCACCTCTCCGCTTGGGAGACAACACGTGGGGATTAAAGACACAAATATTGATTTGGAGCCAATGCAGATGCGAAAGGAGCATGTAACAACAACCAACACTGACTCAGACTTCAATTAATAGAACAAAGCCAGCCCGGATTTCATCCAAGAGGGTGCTGAGCGGTGGCAGCTCTCCGTCTTCCAAGGCCTTGGAGCTCCTCAGGGTGCTGCACTCCGCAGGTACACGGCCCTTGAGCCCCCCTCAAAAGGAAACAGCACTGAAAACGCGGCACTGGCGAAGGAAACAACTCCAATAACCTTGGAGAGGCAGCAAGTAAATCATTCTGAGGTGATGAAAATAATAGCAAATAGGATTAACACGATTATTTTCTGTTGTGATCTTCTGTGGAGATCCAAGACTAAGTATGGATTATGTGACTTTTCATGTGCTGAAAAATACTGCCGTGTCCCAGAGGAATATTTGTACTGAGAGGGGAGTCTGGATGAGAACATTAATTATTCACAAGTCAAAAATCAACAAATGGCTTAAGTATTGCAGAATTTGTTGGCTCAAATGATTTTGCAAACGTACTTTCTAAAGGCCTTTTCAATTAAATCATTACTTTCAAACTGTCATGGAATTTCAGCTCTTGTTAATTGAACTGTATGATTAATATTCATAGTTGGGCATGGAATTGCCTTTACCACATTCATACGCCTGGCTTAGACTGTTGGATAAACACAGGCACGCTCAGCTCCAAATTAACACCAAGTATTGCTTGTTTTGGGGAAAAACAATAATAATTAAAGAGTTGTTTGCTGTGCTACAAGATTTGAAGTGCCGAAGGACCTGCAGCACGGCAGCGACCCGCATTCGAGGGGCAAAAAATAGAAGAACCTCCTGGATGTTCCCTATTTTTTTTTTCCAGTTGATCCCACGTCTTTCCCAGCTATTTAAAAACTGAACCACCTCCAACCTCTGAAAGCAGTGTGGGTGGTTTGAACAGGGCTGGAGGGGAAAGCACATAGTAATTCCCCAAATGAACACAATGAGAGAGAAATAAATAAGTTGTTATTTTTATAACCCCCCGTTTCCTTTGCTGTCTCAGGTTGGTGTGGATGGACCAGCAGCACCTGGCTGTCAATAAGCGGCTGTTGGATGCACACGCGCTGCTGTGTCAGGCTATTATGCCCCTAATCATGCAAATCAGCACGTTATTAGTGAAATTACTGCACTCACTGCCTGCTTTCTTGTCCAGGAAGGACATCATTATCCTATTTAACTGGAAGGAGATGACCTGCAACATCTTTCTTCCCAGTTCCCTATCAAAGATGTGTTTTCAGCTTTTCCCTGTGCTGGGAACGAAAGCAGAAGGGGAATCCCAGGCTGGAGGGGCAGCAAGGAATGGGATGTCTGATGAAAAGCCCATCAGTGAAGAGCAGAAAAGCCATCCCTCCTTCACCCTCTCCTGATCTCGGCATGGTTAGAACTGCTCTGACTCCATGTGACCTCCTCCCAATGCCCCAGGACATCCCAAGGTGCCAAGGGGACGAAGGGGACGGCGCTACTGACCTGCACCCAGTCACAGCCTGTTCCTGAGCATGTGAGCAGGAGCTGGTCCGGCCAAGGTAACAGAGCTCAGTATTTACCCAACGTTTATTCATTTTGGCAGCAGGAAAAGTCATTCCCTATGTATCCTCAGCTCAGGTCAATGGAGAGAACGCCAAGGAAGTGTTTACTCATGCACTCTAATAAGAGCGATGAATGTTTCACACAAACAGAAACATTTCTAAAAGCAACTTTTCTGTGCCGGGCTGATGAGCCTCTTGAACAAAACATGGTATCAATACTCTGGACTATGAGGAGAAAGCACCAATTTCTAATAAATCCAAACACTTATCACCAAAGAACACGGTACCCAGGGCTCTATTCAGAGTGTGCACTGAAGGGTTATGAGGAAAATTATATGGCCATAGGGAAAAACCAGCCTGGATCAGGCCCTCTCTTCAGGCAGCAGGGCCAAACCCCTTCTCCTGCACTGCCAGCAAAGCTGGTCCCACAGAGCTGCTCCTCCTAAACCTCTCCACAGCCGTGCTCCTCAAGGATACCTGGACATGCCAGATCCAGGGCATGGCCACCTGCCTGAGGTCCTGCAAGCCAAACCCTCCCAAAATCCCATCCAGAGTCAGAACCAACGCAAGCTGCAGAGCTAACGTGGCCGGGCTGTGCTCAGACTGCAGTCACTCCTCTCCCAAAGACATTATCTTTGCACACATAAACTGGAGCTGTTCATTGAGCAGCAGCACATGTTGTGCATAAACAGAGATAAATTATGTCCCCCCACTGCAAGAACGTCCCTGCTTCTGAACCCTGGGCTGCTCCCTCCAGCCCAGGAGTCTCTCCGCCCTGGCTGTCCAAGGCTGCACACTCCAGACGGGAAAACAGTGTCCTCTGGAAGAAATCCTCAGCAAAACACACGCACTCTGGGCCCAGGGCAGAGTCCGGCAGAGGAACAAGGGGAACTCAATGAACACTGACTTTTCCCTCTGTCTGGTGGGGCCAAGCACTCAAGATCAAACCCAAGATAAAGGAAGAAGCCAGGAAAAGCCCTTTCACAGTGCAATAAAACGGAGGTGGCAAGCCCTAGCACTGAAATAAAGTCATTATCGTGATGACAAGTATGCTGGGGGAGCAGTGGAGCTGGGAGTCCCATGGCTGGCTTGCCTCTGGCTACACTGGCAAAAGCAGGGAGGAGATCCAAAAAATCTCAGGCTCAGGGAATTCACCTGCTCCAGCAGTAAACCACACTTGAGCAAGCTCTGCAGCTCATGAGCTCAGCACATGCTAAGAAGTCCTGGAAAGAGAAAGCAAAAACCCATCCAGTGTGTGGAGGTAGCCAGGAACCAGCCGTGCAGAGAAGAAAGCAGCGACAGTGTAGCCCCCTCACTTCCCAAGCTTTCACAGCTTTCCCTGCCTTCCCTTTCCCCAGGAAGTGGCTCCACCACAAAGCACCTGGCTCCCCTGGATCAACACTAAGCCAGCAGGCCCCTGGAGCATCCCTTGGTGCCTACCTTGGCTTGGACAGCGTAAGAGGCCAGCAGGACAGAGGCTTCGGGAGGACAGAAGATCTTCTCATCCAAAATCTGCTTCTTCACCTGCACACAGAGCAGCAAAGGACAGATAACACACGTTTAGTGGAGCACAGCAGAGCATGACTGTCACAGCAGATGGCTGCAGTTTGTTTTAACTCGAGCTGTCAACCACACAGAGTTCACGATTTCCCTAACACTAATCACAATCCAGGCCCAGGAAGTCTCTGGTGGCTCAGAAGGGCTCAGGCTTTCACAGACCACCTTTCTCAGACAGGTCGGCGAGAGGAGCTGAATTTGTATGTGGAAAACGACAGCACCTCTCTCCTGTTGCTAAAGGCAAGGGGGGAAAAGCCCCGCATGTAAACACAGCGATAAAACCTCTTAAGGCATAAGCTACAGATTGATAGGACACCCATCCACGCTGCTAAATAAAAGAGCAGCCTGCAGCCGAGTCTCTGAGCACCGCAAGCTTTGCTCTGGGACATTCAGGCCTCATTGAGAGTTAGTGCTCACCTGTGCTGGAGGCTAATTCCTTGGATCCCAGCACGGAGAGCTGCAGGTCAGCTCCGTGGCAGAGCTTTTAGCAGCAGGCAGAGCCCCGCGCGCGCTCCCGGGAGAGCCAACGTGCGGCTCCCCGAAGCCACGGCTTTAGTTCCCTGGCTTCTGTGCGTTAGAAAATTAAACCTGTCATGTTCGATATTTTTTGGGTTGGCACACTTAATTTTCCTGATTAAAGATGGGAGGGGGGGGAAAAAATTAAAAAGCCTACGATTTCCTGGGAGGTTTAAATGGATTGTCAGAGATGCAGGAACATCAATTTGAATTTATAACGCGCTTTGAGTCCTCAAAGTTGGGTACAACATAATCACAGCAGATATTCTGCTGCATCAAGATAAAAAACAGGAGAGTTTACAAGCTTAGATGTGCTCCTGTTTCCCAAATGCATTCAGGAGCCCAGGCTCCTCTCAGCACAGAAATCCCAGCAGCAAAGTCATGGTCTGCATTTAGAAAATGCAGCTCAAATGGCTTTTCCTCCCTGATTTTCCTTCTCAAAGATGCCAACAGCATTTTTCCTCACCGTGGATAAAGCTCCTGGCAAATGAGACATTCAGAAATAACCCTACAGAGACACCAGTGCACGAGACAGAGCTTGGAAATTAACAGGAATACTTTGCATTTAGAACACCTTTGGCTCTGGAGAGAAAAAGATGGACTTTGGAAGACTGAGGAGCATCAAGAGGCTGGTGAGGTCACTTGGAAAGGGCAGGACACCCTGCAGGCTACAGAGGTATTCCCAAACCCAGGCTGCTTCAACTTCAGTGTAAGAAACATAAGAATGAGTGACTTTTTTCAGACTTTTATAATTTATCTTCAAATTAACAGCCACAGAGCAGCTGAAACATCCCAGTGAGTACCCAGGGGTTTGTCTAGGAGTGCTCTACTCCCTGTAATCATGCTTGACACAACTCTTCTGAAGAAAAATGTGTCAGAAAATGGATTTTGTGGCAGAAAATTGATCATGTCTCTGAAAGAGAGCTCCTGTGGTAGCAGCTCCTTGCTACCAGCCATGAAGCATTGCCACATCATCAGCTGAACTGATTTCTCAGGACACAAAGTTTTGTAGAGTAATTTAAACAAAAAAACAACCAAGATGTGTTCACAGTTTCCAAATGCTTAACTGAAGGGCAGGAGTTCCTGGGGCAGGTGGGACCATGAGGTTTTCCCTTCTCTATTTTTCCATCAGAGAGAGCTGAGCTGCTGGGATTTTCTTCTGCTCCAGTTACCTGAAGCTGTTTTGTGAGGAGGAGAACCTGGCTGTGCAGCATGGAATCAGGCTGGCTGCACTCTGCTCCCCAGGATGAAAGTCCCCTGCTCCACACAACGATGCCATCACATCCAAAGGCAGCTGCCACCCCTCAGCACAGCTCATCCCACGCCCTGCAGAGGGACACGAGCCCTTGGCTGACAGATCCATGTCCCTGAGCCACCACCCATGGATATTATGGATCACCTCATCATTCCTGACTGCCAGTTCAGAGGTCTGCCAGTCTGGGCAGACTGCTCCCTCCACAAAAACCATCCTTCATCTATTTTAGGAAGTTTTTGTTGCTGAAGACAAGTCCCTTTGGAGAGGTGTGAACAAAAGGATGAGGAGCACACTCTGCTGACCAACTCCTTGACCCTGGAACCTTCTGGCACTTCTGCTCATCCTGCACCTTCTCCCTCACACTGGCTAACAGCGTACAGACTCCTACCTGCAGGAAGAACAAGTGCTGGGTGATTTCCTGCACCAGTTCCTCCTCTGCATTCTCAGGATAAAATTTGGCCAGGAAGTGAAAGGTTTTGGGCTCTTCTGTCGGGACATCATGATCCAGGACCTGTGGGATACAAGAGCCATTTGTTTTCTTCAAGACAAGCCCCAGCTCCCTTCTGTTCAGATCAGCACATCTTTTGTCAGACACTTTTAGACATCTAGAACAGACCTAAATAGTTCAGACACCGTGGTTAAAAAAAGAAAACAAACATTTCTGACACTTCTAATGATGCAAGGGAACAAAAAAAGGCGGAAACAAACGGAATGAGAAATGAGACAGTGCAGGTTGATCCTGATCTGCCATGTGCTCGATGCCTCTCCCGATCCTGGCGGAGCGATATTGGATCCTGCTGCGCCACCACCCGACTTTCTCCTTGTTTCCCTGCACTGAATTTATTTCAGTGCTGTTTCTCACCACCTCTCTCTGATACTGCTCAGTTAAATGTTGGTTTAAAGCCTTGGCATGAGAGGTGAGACACCCAGACCTCCATCAGTGTCCATGACCATTTGGTTGTAGCGTTACACCCTTTGGATGTGAACAGAGCCACATCTGACACCTCCAAAACCCCCTCCTCACACATTTGGGAAGCATTGCCTCCCTTATCCCCATCTCCTTTTCCCTCTGGTTTTCCTCCTCCCAAACTCTCTGTATTTCCCAACAACAGAACAAGAGGCAACTCCACTGTTCTCTTGATTGTTTTGTGTTCAGGGACACGAAAGATTGATTTTTAGGTTTCATTTGCTTTGCAGTCACCCCAAAGTGCTGCACCCCAGCATGGCTGTCTCCCAAAATACCTCCAGGGGATTCAGTGTGCACAGATGCTTGGGATGGGGCATCTCCACCAGTTTTTCCCAGTCTGACAGCCCCAGATGCCATGGGGATGGGATTTAAGTACATCTATCCCAGCTCACCTATCACACAACCTCAGGCATTCAAAGACAGAGGAAAGGACATTGTCCTTTGTCATCCCACACAACCTCACATGGGAAATATCCCTGTCCATGGCAAGGGGTTGGAACGAGATGAGCATAAAGGTCCCTTCCAACCCAAACCATTCTAGGATTTTGTGAACTTTGGTTCCAACCTTCTTGTCCATTTTGAGCCAGGCCACCGTGTCCTTGATCGTGTACTGGAGCCCGAAGAACCAGGTTTCCCGGAGTCCCAGTGTCCTGCACACCAGATCAAACAGATCCTTCCCTTTCCACTTCACCTGCCAGAGTGCAAACAGGAAGCAGAGTTATAAAGATGGATTTCCGAACTTCTCTGTCTTTAACCAAACCCCCTATTTTCACCTCACAAGGTCAGTTACGGCCCCCCAGTGAAGGCACCTGGTACAGACACAAAAACATCCTATCGAGGCACACATTATCTCCTTCTATCTGATCTCATCTGCAGATCACCAGCTCCTCCCTCAGTAGGAAACTCAGATGTGATTTCCCCCCTTTTCCAAAAAATGACACTGCAAAGCCCCTGTTTCTTGCCCTGGGGACCTAAGGGTTCATTTAGGCTCCTGTTGAGCTCAGGTTCAGGTTCCTGATCAGTTTAGGTTCCTGCCTGTTGCCAGCAGGGAATAAAACCCCTTTAAACTGCCCCTTAGTGGTTTTAAGGTGTCTCCCTACAGGCCCAGGAAGCCCTGCACAAGGACCACCACCAGCACCAGGGGTTCAGAGAGAGGTGCCACAAAATCAGCAGTGGATCAGCACAACCCATGCAAGGAGCGTGCGCATCGAGAGCCACCGACCGTGCATGGATAGAAGGGGAAAAGAGCTCAAAAATCCCCATCGTTTCCACTGAAGTCAGCGGTTCTCTCAGAGCACATTTTGATAGAGTCAAACTGCATTTTCTGCTGAAAATGTCGGTGACAAAAGCAGCTCAGGAGCAGAGAAAATTGGTCCTGCTCAAGGAGCGTGTCCTTCGAGCAATCCTGCAGCTGCATCCATGATGCTACTGAAGTTTGCCCATAAAAGCAGGAGGTGTTGGGAGGCAGAGAGGTGAAGAGGGACATAAACCACATGAATCTAATATGCCAAAGCCACTTTGGCCTTCCATCTGCACGCTGAAAACAATTGCTGGACCGGGACATATGGCCATTACTCCAAAGCCCTTGGGCAAACGGATCTCGCACACTCTCTTGTCACTACAACTCAATCCTGGTGCCACCTGGACACATCAATATTAATGCCGGGGCCGCTCCCGCTGTCACCCACTGCCGCCTTGTGGGCGCAGCCAGGCCCAGCTCATTGCCAAGCTCTGCCTTTCAGTAACGACTCCGCCACTGCTCTCCCCCTTCCCAGAGAGCACAGACACACACACAGAGCTGACAGTCCCGGAATAGGACAAAGCCGACGCCACCCTCCCGAGAAACACCACCCCCGGACCTCTCGCCGCGATTGAGATCGGGCGCTGTCAACACCTCGGGGTCAAAACGCCGGGAGGAGCAAGTTTGGCAGTGCTGTAATTATAACCCCCCTAATTTCACACATTTCACTACCCTCCAGCCCCCGGGATGGGCTCCAACTCGGCACAGGATGGCTCAGACTGCAGAAGATCTTTTCCTGACTATGATTTTTAAGTGGGAGGTTAATTCCAGGGCTCAGACAAAACAGAGTGAGGCCCATTAAAAGAGCTATTTGGTACCATTTTTGCAGGCACATAAAAGCAGGCTGCCAGCAAAAGGCTATTTCTTCACTAAACTGCTTTGTATAAAGCATTATGGGCTGTTTTTCCTTCTCTAAGACCGTATTTCAGTCTCAGCGCAGCAGTGCCTGCACCAAACCTTGCCAGGGCAGGCTCCTGCCTGCTGCTGGTGGCAGCGCCGCCTCCCGGGATATCGCTCCACATCCCATGGGATCAGCGCATTTAACCTGGGATTTCCACCGGCTGTGACTCCTCACCGAACCACCTCAGGGACCCAAACAGTGCTCAAGAGCAGACACAACCCAAAGGTTTCCTCCCAAAATGCAAACCAGTTTGTTTTGAAGAGCAGCAGTGAGGATTAAAGCAGGAGCTTTGTGTGGTTTTCACCCCTGCATTTTTAACTTGGTGATGGGAATTGTGGAATGGTTTGGGTTGGAAAGGACCTTAAAGATCTTCTTGTTCCACACCCTGCACCTTCCACTATTCCAGGTTGCTCCAAGCTGCATCCAGCCTGGCCTTGAGCACTTCCAGGGATCCAGGGGCAGCCACAGCTTCTCTGGACACGCTATGCCACGGTCTCACAGCTGCATTTCTTCCTGACATCTAATCTAAATCTCTCCCCTTTTCTCCCTTTTCAGTTTAAACACACTCCCCCTTCTATCATTATCTGCTCGCGTAAAAAACTCGCTCTCCCTTTCTTACAAGCCCCCCCTCACGGGACTGTATTTTAAGTGAGGCTTCTGCTGCTGCATTTTACACCAGCGCTTTGTCACCGCACATTTCTGTGGAGGCAGGAATAGACATTTAACATTCCTGCACAATGCTCAAGACTCCAGCCATAACACTGCACAGATCCTCCCCAACCGCGCTGAATTACCTTCATTAAATATATCAATGATCAGCAGCCACCTTTATTCCAACAGACATGCTTTCCCTCCACACCTCGGTACTTAAAATAACGATCTGCATTCGAGTGGCATCTTTCGACAGCTGAACTCCAACTGCTTTACAGACATTCAGGACCTCAGCCCTCCTCACCCGTACTTTACAGGCTTTGTATCATTAACTGCCACATTTTGTGGTTGTAAACCACTAAAAAAAAAAAAGCCCCCCAGGGCATGAGGGGATGGAGAGAGCTGCTGTCCAGAGAGCCTGGGGCACAGCCAGGACAGGCTGGCCGTTCCCATCCACTCCGTGCCCGTCACGCCATTCTCTGCGCGGCACTCAAGCGACACCCGAAGCACGAAGATGATTTTACAAGCCATTCTGAGCTCCTGAAAACAAAACTAAGAAGCTCCGAGCAGAAAAAAAAAAACAACCTTCTCAGCCGTACGATGGAGCCGTAACAAAGCTCCATCTCCCAGCAAAAAGCGACATCACGATAACCTCAATGTGACCGGCAGGACGGAGCGGGATGCGTCACTCCAGCATCCTCCCTGCGCTGCAGGCATCACCTCTGACATTTGCAGCTCCTTTCCCGTTAGCACGATCACAGCACGGGTGGCTGGAGGGATCCAGGAGTTGCCGAAGGGACACGGGAATGAGGTGCTTTATAAACAGGCTGTTACTCCACCGAGCTGCCGTCTGGGTTCTTTACTGAGCACAGAGCGGTTACAATCTATCAGCAAAGCATTTTAAATTAACAGCACTAAACACTTAAAACTCTGCAGCCAGTGGCTAGAACAGAGTATTTCCAGTCCAGATTATTGGCATCATCTTTTTCTCCGGCGGAGACGGCGCATTTGGCATCTATTAACAGGGTTTGCATTATTTATTAACCTGCACCGGGAGTCATTTCCAACTCGCAGGCAACTGCGCGATTTATTTAGGAGTATAACCTCTCTGTCAAGTTTCACAACTGCTCCTCAGCTCCCGAGTCATTAAAGCAGCTCCAAAAATGAGCAGAAGGGTTGTCTGGTCCCCTGGTCAAGGAGTGACAAGGAGGGAGGGCAAGCCAGGGAATGGAGCTGTCGGGAGGCTTAGGTTGGAGATGAGGGAAAGGTTCTTCCCCCAGAGGCTGCTGGGCACTGCCCAGGCTCCCCAGGGAATGGGCACGGCCCCGAGGCTGCCAGAGCTCCAGGAGCGTTTGGACAGCGCTGCCAGGGATGGCCAGGGTGGGATTGTTGGGGTGTCTGTGCAGGGCCAGGAGTGGGACTCGATAATCTCTGTGGGTCCCTTCCAACTTGGGATATTCCATGATTCTAAAAAAATGGGCAGCAAGGGACAAGAGGGTGCAATCATCCTGCATGGAGAGGGTTGAGCAAGGGGTCTGCAGAGAAAAGAGATACCCAAAACATCGTCAGGCTGACGCTTTTCTTCCAACAATGTCAAATGTGGAAAAGGGGAAGCAAGAGGGATGGGTTTAATTTAATATTTAGGTCTCTCATGCAAGAGGCTCTCCTTGGACAACAGCGAGGTACCCAAACTCCAGGGGACATAATCTTGCCCTGCTCAGGGTACGAAGATGAAGATCTCACCTTCTCCTCATCACAAACACAAACTCCTGGAGCTTCAGCTCTTCCCGGGATCAGGGTGGGCAGTAAGGGCACAAACAAACGACCAGAGGACATCAAAGCTCAGCTGCTTCCCAGGGAAACCCACAGCCGCGGTCCCTGCACACCCCACACACGGGACGAGGTTAACGCACGACCTTGCAGAAATGACTCACATTTATGGAGTATTTTACTGCACCAATTTACCCGTAAATAACACAGAAAATGGCTTTTTGTGTTGCAGATAATTTTATTAGGTATTAGCTCTGTGCTAGGGATGAGAAAAGAGGCAAGAGCCCCTGCTGTGACACAACAGCCAAAAGATCACTGGGAAAGGGGGAACAAGCCCCAGGAAAAAGTGCTCAGCTTTCACAGAGTGAAGTTATTCCTATTTAGAGTCAAATTTTAACGAGAGAACACAACACCTCTTCACTGAAACAGGGATGGAGATGACAGAATGGAGAGAGCTGGGCCTGAGCAGAGCATCCCTCCACCAGCCACCTGGGAACGAGGAAATGCATAGGCTGTAGCTATTCTAAACCCCTGTCACACAGGAGATGCCCAAACCACCCACCCACAACAGTTTACAACTGAAATGGAGATGATTTTGAGACTGCAGACCACACTTATTTCTCCTTCTGGACCTGAGTGATAACCAGAGTGCCAGAGACAACCATTTATTTAGATTTAAAGCCCATTTCGAGCAAACAGGGAATCAAAAATGTAATATTTGTCAATTTTTTTTTAAATAAAGTGATGTCAAATACTTTCAATTGCCACTTACTGAGTCACAAGGCAGGGCTGTAAAAGTTATTTTTATTTACTAATGCTACACGACAACTCGATAACGAGCTTTTAATTAAAACCTATTTCTGTTAACCACCGAGGAGGCCAAAAATGCGCCCAGGCGTGAGGATGCAGATGGTGCAGCCAAGCACGTTCCGTGGTGTCTGCCCGAGACAGAGACGGAGTGGGAACACGGAGAACAGGCGCTGTGACCAGACAGAGCCCGGAGACAACAACTGGTCACAATGAGCCCTCTACCCTGCTCAGGTGAGACCCCACCTGCAGAGCTGCCCCAGCCCTGGGGCCCAGCACAGCAAGGACCTGGAGCTGCTGGAGCCAGTCCAGAGGAGGCCATGGAGATGCTCCAAGGGCTGGAGCCCCTCTGCTCTGGAGCCAGGCTGGGAGAGCTGGGGGTGCTCACCTGGAGAAGAGAAGGCTCCAGGGAGAGCTCAGAGCCCCTGCCAGTGCCCAAAGGGGCTCCAGGAGAGCTGAAGAGGGACTGGGGACAAGGGATGGAGGGACAGGACACAGGGAATGGCTTCCCAGTGCCAGAGGGCAGGGATGGATGGGATCTTGGGAAGGAATTGCTCCCTGGGAGGGTGGGGAGGCCCTGGCCCAGGGTGCCCAGAGCAGCTGTGGCTGCCCCTGGATCCCTGGAAGTGCCCAAGGCCAGGCTGGACAGGGCTTGGAGCAGCTTGGGATAGTGGAAGGTGTTCCTGCCCATGCAGGGGATGGAACTGGATGAGCTTTAAGGCCCCTTCCCACCCAAAGCATTCTATGATTCCACGTCCCAAAGCCTCATCTCACTCTCTAAGTTGGGCTCACACACATGAAAAGTTCCAGGGTCAAGCAGCAGTTTGATGTAGAGCACGCAGCTCCAGGAGGATGAAAGGAGGATTTTGATCCTGCAGGGCCCTCAGCCAAGGGCACACAGAGCTCTAACACTGGCCAAAGCCGTCTCTGTGCTGCATTTACACATCTGCAGTACAACACTGCTCCCTGCCCCGGGAAGGAGCAGTCCCAAGCCTTCCCTCCATGCAGGAGCTGATCGCTGACGGACACGAGGTGTTTCAGCACCAGCCTGACCTGCTCTGCTGAACCCTTACACACTGCTGAGCTCTGAACACAGACAGCTCACCCCGGATGAGAGAGGGGCAGCCAGCAGGTCACCTCACAGTGATGCCAGGTTAAATGCCTCTCTTCCCATTTCAAGCGCTGTGTGATTCCCTAACAGTGCTGCCTCCCAGCTTCAAGGAGATTATTCCCAGGGCTGCTTCCCTGTTCAAGTACCTTTAATTTCAAAAACCACCTACTTGAAAGACACTGCCTGTACAAAGGGGAAAAAAAAAAAAGAGAGGTATTAAAGAGCATCAAAACTGGAGTCTACACACCAAAAGAGAAAGATTTACTGTCCCAAATGCCCTCCCTCCTTCCCCTTCCCATCAACACATCTCTGGATTAATTAACAGTCTGGGGATTGACAGCAGTTTTGAACAGTCTTTGGAGAGAAGTAACAGGAGTTTCCAACTGGCTTAGATGAGGCTGTGATGGGACCAGAGGATCCAGAGAACTTTTCAGGTGCAGGGTGAGGCAGCTAAGCCAAAGAGAACCCACGTCCGTAAGTCAGAAGCACAGCTTAAGGGAACGAATTGCACCAAGCAAGAGACCTCTGAAACATTAACTCTCAAACAACATTGGCATGAATCAGAAATTCTGATGTTTTGGGGCATAAACCCCTCTAACACATGAAAGAGGAAACAACCCTTACCTGCCGTGTGTCAGATTTAAAGAGAGGAGCACATGCTCCCGAGCGCTGGAGCAGGATCAGGACACACAGGCACATGCAGGAACCAAACATTGACTTGACAGCTGGTATCCCAACAGTTTATTGAGGATCATGTTGTAGCTGAGGGGAATTATTTCTCTCTGCTTTTTAAAATAGCTGTTCCCGCACACAGACTGGTCTTTTCCTGTTTGGTCTGTCTGCTCACAGAAGCTTTGCAACATCGAGACATCACTGCCCCTACCAGCACCACAAGCTGCTGCCTGAAACTGGGAAT
Source organism: Dasyornis broadbenti (assembly GCA_013397935.1). Lineage (NCBI taxonomy): Eukaryota > Metazoa > Chordata > Aves > Passeriformes > Dasyornithidae > Dasyornis > Dasyornis broadbenti. The sequence continues at coordinate 502,299 of VZRN01004187.1, forward strand.
GTATGGATCTTTATAAACCCCCTTCAAAGTATCCTGCAATGCAGAAGGAAGCTAAGGGAACGCTACTCCCTGGTTTCGTCCTCTTGCCTTTTTATTTTGGTGCAGTGACTGGACAGAGCTCAAAACAGCTCGGATTTACCGCACCAGTTCTTCCTTAAAAACTCATTTCCACCCAGATTTCCACCACCAAATCCTCAGTTGTTCCTGTTCCAGAGGATCAGCTTTGCAGCTCAGCTACACAACTCCCTGTGTCTGGTGACAAAGCGACAACACTCGGCCGCACGTGGCCGAAATCGGGACTCTACTTACAAGGGCTTTACGTCCAACCTCATCCAACTGGCTCTGCACCGAGTGGGGCACTGGGCTAAAATAAAGATCCCTTCCAACCAGGATTATCCTCTGGACAGAGAGGAACAGCTTAAGCACTGAAGCAATAACAGGATGCATGTTTAGACCAGCAAATACATCAGCACAAACTTGCCTCTTCTCGCTGCTTGAACACTTAAGCTGTTTCTCCAGGCTGGCTGTAAAGCTTTTCCAATTCATTTTTAAGATGTCAAAGGATTAAGGTTGGGAAGCAGCTGCACCTTGATGGAGTGACCATCCCTGCAGGATTCAAGACCAAGATCACAGACACAACAGAAAGGACTAAAGAAAAAACACTTTTGCTTCAGAAAACGGGCTGTGGCTCTGGAATGGAGAGACACTAATGGGGCTGAGCACTGCAAGAGGAAGAAATGGGCAAAGGCATCCACGAGGAAAAAGATGGATGGGCTCTCCTATCAGCCAGGAAACTTAGATCTCAGAGGGGAAAAAACTGCACATGGGAGTGGGTGAGACCAACCTGCCACCTGCTGCACCACACCTCTGCCACCCCATCAGAGAGGCAGGATAAACAGTGCCTTGGATGTGGACTCAAAAATACCATGGGGTTTCAGTTATTGAATGAATCATGGAATCGTGAAATGGTTTGGGTTGGAAGGGATCTTAAAGCCCATCCATTCCCACCCCTGCCATGGGCAGGGACAACTTCCACTGTCCCAGGCTGCTCCAAGCCCTGTCCAGCCTGGCCTTGGACACTTCCAGGGATCCAGGGGCAGCCACAGCTGCTCTGGGCACCCTGTGCCAGCGCCTCACCACCCTCAAGGGAAGAGGCTTCCATTTGGCTATCTGAGATTCTCAGGAAGCTGAGGCAGCTGGGATTGCATTAGCACAGGGATTGAAGAGCTATGCAAATGTCTATCATTCCTCCAGATGTTATCAATTAATTAGGTACAGCTAAACCTCAGTGATGAAGGTAACCAAAGGAAGACACTCGCTTCGTGCCTCTGAGATTTCCCCAAACAAATTTTAAGTCTTTAAAGTGAAATCTCAACCATGATTATTAATCTCCACCGCCGTGTTAGAAAGATTAAGATTTCATTTCTAGGAATTATTTTAGATTTAGGCTCAATTTAGAGACATCAACTGCAGAATAAACAGATGCAAAGCAGGTTTAATCCCTTAAAATGCACAGCTGGGGATTTCTAGGGAGCAGACTGAAAAATGAACACTGAAAAAGAAGGTGAGTCTCCAGCAGCTACAGCTCGGTCATAGAATTATGGAATATCCTGAGCTGGAAGGGACCCCCAGGGATCATGGAAGACCAGCTCCAGATATCCAACAGGTCAGCAGCTCTCGGTTCCTGTCAGCACGAGGTGCCACTCACAGGCCACAAAAACACATCTCAGGAGTCCCCAAACTGCAAGATTCCCACTGCACTTCCTCCCAATAATGCTCTGAAGTGTTTGTAAGGAAGGTTTCCCTCTCCCAGCCTCCTGCTCAGGTCAGCAGCTCTCCCTCCTGGCCAAAGACAACTCAAAGCACACATACACCTGGGTAAACATAGTGTTGCTCACTTTTCTATGGCAAACTTTGGGATAGGGGCCGGACTTCTCCAAGAAGGAGCACAAACAATCAACTCTCCCACCCCAGTGACTTTCAGGAGGGCATAAACGCCACTCCTGGCTCCAGGTCTCACCATGGGTGTGTACCAAGCCAAGCCCTTCCCTGGGCCACCTTCCTAATCCCAGCGACTTGAGGTGTGCCTGATCCATCTGTCCATGGATGTTTCTGCAGAGTCAGCAAAACAAGGAGCTTGCCCCAGAGCCTCACGAGTACAACACAAAACCAGACAGGAATCCAGCCAGGGAGCTGGACTGCTTGGATAAAGCTTGGATAAAACTCAGACCTCAAACGGGGATGTCCTGGGCTTGGAGCAAGTCCAGAGGAGGCCACGGAGATACTCTCAGGGCTGGAGCCCCTCTGCTCTGGAGCCAGGCTGGGAGAGCTGGGGGTGCTCACCTGGAGAAGAGAAGGCTCCAGGGAGAGCTCAGAGCCCCTGCCAGTGCCCAAAGGGGCTCCAGGAGAGCTGCAGAGGGACTGGGGACAAGGGATGGAGAGACAGGACACAGGGAATGGCTTCCCAGTGCCAGAGGGCAGGGATGGATGGGATATTGGGAAGGAATTGCTCCCTGGGAGGGTGGGGAGGCCCTGGCCCAGGGTGCCCAGAGCAGCTGTGGCTGCCCCTGGATCCCTGGCAGTGTCCAAGGCCAGGCTGGACAGGGCTTGGAGCAGCCTGGGACAGTGGAAGGTGTCCCTGCCCATGGCACAGGGTAGGACTGGATGAGCTTTAAGATCCTTTCCCACTCAACCCATTCCATGATTCTATGAAAACTCACTCCTCACCTGCAAGGCTTGAAACAGCCCCATCACCCATTTGCATCCAACCATTTCCGTCTCCTGCTCAAACACTCCGTGCTGAAGCATGAGGTCTGAATTCCCCCTACATCCCTCCTGCACCAGCTCCAACACGACCCAGGAGCCCTCGGCAGGGCCACACTCGCAGCTCCCGAGCTCTTTCCAGCTGCAGAAGCCTATCTGCAGCAACAAGTTATTCTGACAGGAACCTCCCAGAAAAGTCAGCTGGAGATGCACAAATCCACAGTCAAATCCCACGGGAGCACTGCCTCACCACTGCTCAAATCCCTCTGATCCCAACGGGAAATGACACCTGGCCACAGCACTGAAATTAATAATTATTTACTTTCCATCATCAGTTATTGCTGCAGCCTCGGGAGACCAGGCAAAAACAGAGCCAGGACACTCCCAACTCTATTGGAAGTGGGAAGCTCACACGGCTGCCTACAGTAAATCCTTAATCCTTAGGAAAAGCAGGAAGTTCTTCAGGGCTGACAAGAGACTTCCAGCGCAATGAAAGTGGTCATGACAAACACCCCTTGGCTGATGGGCACTGGGATTCTGTCAGGGTTTGGAGCAGACTAACAAAATATAAGCTATTAAATGAAGAAGTTGAAGTGGGGAGAGATGGTTTCAATGTTTGTGTGGCCAATCCCCCTGGATCAGCTGAAAAAGCAGGAAAAGCAGAGTAGATCCCAGGGTTTGGCAGCAACGCCCTGGGAGGACGTTTCACAAGTTCCAAGGGCCCAAAAAAGGGAAATTATCATGGAAAAGCCAGATCCAAGCCCCTGGAGCATCCCTCATCCTCAGGGTGAGCTAAGAACTCAGGAAAAAGCCAAAATTCTGCCCTTGGGTGGTTGTGAAGCACTTGGGAATTGGATTCCTGTGGATTCAAGCCTTGACACTGAGATTCCCTGTGGCAGCCACCGTGTAGTGGTAGCTTGGGCTGGGATGGCAGGATAGCACTAGATTAGAGCCCCAATGATGCTGGATTGTACTGAGAATAAAGCTGAATTATAACCAGGATAAAGACGAATTACAGCCAGAATGAAGCTGAATTATAACCAGGATAATGCCAAATTATACACAGAATGAGTTGGAATTATAACCAAAATGAAGCCAAATTATAACCCAAATAAAGCTAAATTACACCTGGAGTAAAGACGAATTATAGTCAAAATAAAGGTGAATTATAACCAAAATATAAACTGGATTATAATCAGAATAATGCCAAATTATACCCAGGACAAAACTAAATTATACCGAGAAAAAAGCCAATTTATGACGAAAACAAAGCTGAATTACACCCATAATAAGGCCGAATTATAACCAAAATAAAGGCAAACTATAACCAGGATAAAACTGGATTGCGCCCACAATGACACTAAATCACAACCAAAACAAAGTCAAGTTATGACCAAAACAAAGCCGAATTACACGGAACTATAACCACAATAAAGGTGAAATACAACCACAGTAAAGCCAAATTACAACCAGAATAAAGTCCAATTATAACCAAAATCACGCCGAATCACACCAAGATAATGCTGATTTATAACCAAAACAAGGCTGGGCCGCTGTTGGCTCAGGGCAGGCCCCGGGAACCGGCGGAAGGTCGGGGGGACTGGGACGGGGGTTCGGGCCCCCTCAGGGGAGGTGGGGGTGTCTGGGGGACCCCGTCCCCTCTCGGCGGGACCCCCGTGCTCCGCGCCCGCGCGGGCCGTCACCTCGCAGCTGAACTCCATCTCGGCGTCCATGGTGGCGATGCGCACGGTGAAGGTCTTGGGCTGTTTGCGCTTGAGGGAGCTGAAGCTCATGCGGGACGCGATGGCCCCGGCCATGGCGGCACAGCGCGGTCAGCGCGGCGGCGGCGCCATGGCGGCCCGGCCCCTCCCACCCGCTGCGCCATTGGCCCCGCCGGGCGGTGCGCCCGCCCCCTCCGCACGGCGCAGCCAATGGAAATGGC
>VZRN01004188.1:0-75930 GCA_013397935.1 Dasyornis broadbenti
AAACATACCTACTTTACAACTGTTGTGGAGTCAATCCGTGCCTCAGACTGAAGCCGTACAATTGGGGGCTGCTTAGCGTCGGAAGTGCTTCGGAGACGATGGAGGTGTTCTGATGATGCGGTGGGACCCAATGCCGAAGCAAGAGTGCTGGATGGTTGCACGCTGCCGATGAGGGGCACTACTTGTCCTGCGGAGAGAGAATGTGGAGTTCAGACCCAGAGCAGCGGGAGTTCAAAGAGTGACTGAGCCTGCGCAGCCAGCGCCTTGCCCAAATAGCCTGGGGGTTTCCTCAGCTCAAAGTGCGCTGGATACGGAGGAGTTGAACGAGTGTTGGATAAATTCTCCAACTGGTAACACTGAATGAGTGTTGGATAAACTCTCTAATTCTCTTCACTGAGTGCTGGGTTAGAAATGCACTCTGCCTGCTGAGTATTTTTCTTGGGGACTGCAGCTTGCCTCTCTATTGCTTTGCATAAGTGTCTGTCGTCCAACACTATCCCTGACAGGTATCCTTAGCAACGATCCTGGCACCTTAAGGTGCCCCAATTTTCTATGACTAAAGACTGTAATTCAGCTTTAGTGTCAGTGTGAGTCCTTCAGAGATGCTCGCCGCCGCCAGCAGCAGCTAACATACTGAAAAAAGGATGTCCGTCTGTGGGCTTCTCAAGTGGGAAGAGTTGCTCTGCCTTCCAGAAAAGAATTCCCAGTCCCAGTTGCATATTCCCATTCAATATCCCACATTGCCGGTCCCATTCCATGTCCTGGTGCCATATTGGCATTCGATATCCCACATTCCTGGTCCCATGCCGAGTCCCTGTCCTCTCTCACTGGATGCTGCCACCATCGCCCCGGCCCCGCCGCGACCTCATGTGACCGGGAAAAGGCCACGCTGGCCCTGACCGCCCGCAGCCGCAAGTCAGGGCGTGTGACTGCACTCTGTTATTTGCATAACCCCGCTTGCCAGCTGAGAAATCACCTGGCGCCCGCTCCATTATTTGCATAGCTGCGCCCAGCAGCGCCGGCCTCTTTATTTGCATAACCCCACCCTTTCACTCCCACAATTCGCAATGCGGTCGCTTCCTTAGTTGCATAAGCACACCCACAAACCACTGTGCTCAGAGTCGCCTTTCAATTTGCGTAACCCTCTCTGTGCACCACGGGAGACTCGTTCTTTGTCTGCATAATCGCCCCCACCAGCGCCCACAATTCACCAGGTGCCACAGTGCTTCTGTATTTGCATAACCCCGCCTTCCAGCACCCAGAAATCACCGCGCTTTCGCTGTTATTTGCATAACCTCGCCCTCTCTCCCCCAGAAATCACGGCAAGAGTTCACTCCTTGATTTGCATAACCGCGGCCCTTGCTGTCATTTGCCGCTTCCCATCGTTTTTACCTCCCAGTTCCCCTCCAGCGCTCCCAGAAGGAGTGATACTGTGGGTATCACGCTCCCAGTTCCTTCCCAGTTCTCCCAGCATTGCTCTCAGTGCTCCCAATCCCTTCCCAGTGATCTCAGTATCGCTCCCAGTGCTGTGCAGGCTGGGGCCATTTTGGGGAACCCCCAGGGTACAGCGCGGCTGCCTTGGGGTGTTGGCACCTGCCTGGCCCGGGGTGGGAGCAAAGGAGGAGTGGGAGGAAGAAGAGGAGCAGGGAAAGGAGGGAGAGAGTAGTAGGAGGAGGAAGAGCAGGAGCAGGAGCAGCAGCTGCAGAACCACGCTGTTCCTCCACCCGCCTGCTGAGGCCGCAGCTTTCCCGGCCCCAGCAGCATCACCCCCTTCACATCCCACAGGTGAGCGGGGAGGGGGAGCTCATCCTAAATCCATCATGGGGACTCTGGGAGGGTTATATTGGGGGGCAGGGGATGTTGGGATCTTGCAGGACCCCAAAGTTGAGCCACAAATGCTCCTTGAGGGGGATCTTTTATGGAATAGATTTTTTAAAAAAAAATAATGATAATAATCATGGTAATAATGTCATTTCTATAATTAGCAAACATTTTCACCTTAATAGTGTCTCATTTTCCAGGTTTTCTATTAATTCTCTGAACAGCCTCAGGCCACAGCTAAGGCCTCTGTGGGACTCTGTATTTTAACTCCCCTGATTCTTACTAGTTCCTGTTCTGATTATCAGGCTCTGAAAAAGTTGCTGGTTTTTTAATGACTGCTTATCAAATAATCTGATCTTTATAAAATGGCCGATTAGTAATTTCTTAGTCTCACCTATTTGCATTCCCTATCAAACATCCCATGTTTGGATGTAAAATCTTCTAACCAGGGAGAGTTGACTCACTTCTCTGTACACCTGCTCCAGTATTTAATTGCCCTCTCCAGACAGTTGTACAGCATTGCTATTCTAAAATTATAGACAGTCTAAGGCACTGTTACTTTCAGACTTGATGTCTCAAATTTCTCTTGGTGGGGATTTTTCTTCAGGGAAATATGTGTGAATCTCATACTTGTGCATCCTTGGTCCTATAGCTGACCAGTATTCTCTAGTGGCTGTGTTCCAGATATCCTTGCATCTGCCGTCCGGTGCCCAAAGCACAGCGAGATACTAACCATTCTTCAGGCCCTTCTCTTCTGAAGACACCTTTGACTTCTTCAAGACAAGCAATTGTCCCATCCCATCAATACCTGGTGTTCATAGCCAGGAATTCTGGTTCAGAAAGGGCTGTATTTGAAGGTTTTCTATTTCAGTGTATCATATGCAGGTCCAGATTGCTTTACAGTAGTTTATCTTGTTCCTGGAAGATGAAGTACAGTGCAAAAATGTACTTTTCAGTTGGTTAGAGAAAGTCCAGTGTAAATATTCACCAAGTTTCATACCTCTGTTACAGGTAAAGAAGTAAACAAGGACAGTGATGAGCTTGTAAGTTGTGCATTTGGTTTTGTTGTTTTATTTATATGCTATGTATTCCTGAGAAGCAGAACATATCTATTTAGGCAATGCTAGAGTTGTCCTACCTCTACGAGTTAGTCAGTCAGTGTAAAGTGGCACTGAATTCTCAATTAGAACCATCCAAGGGGAGAGAAGTTCTCCTGGCAGTTCCGCTAGGCTTGGAATATAGTCCTGTCTCAGGACCTGAGAGCCTGCTGCCTTCAGTTCCATGGATTTTCTGCAAGCCTGACTGAGTGAGCTTTTCTTCACTGGAAGAGTCTGTAAGGTTGATACTGCTGAGTAATTAAGTAGTTCCCTAGGTACTGTTTACATTATAAATAGCAAAGTTAAGCTTAATGTGTTAAGTTTTTGTGTAATGAGAGCTCAGGCTTATTTTCATATGGGTAAGTGTCTGAAGATGGAGTGAATTAATGAAGCATAATTCAAATCCAAGTTCCCCCAAGGAATTTTTCAATCTCTGCATTCCTGCCACTTGCATTCCTTGGCAGTCCTCTGAAAATGGAGCAAATAGGATGTCCTAGAAAGAAATATTTTGTTTAAAACTGTTGACCATAATTCTCTGGCTGACCTCCCAGTGCTTATTTCAGTCCTAAATACTTTTTTGATTTTCAATGTATAAGCAGGAACAATTTTTGCAAAATATGGATGTATATTAACTATGAATTTTGTTCTAAAATAGACAAGTAAAAATCAATTGTTATCAATATCAAATTTGCAATGTTTTGAAGGTCAGGAGAAGAAATGAAATGTCGGAAAGTATTGCACTTGGAGAAGCAGTGAAGAGGAGGAGAGTGGAAGTCAGATCTGAGACTTCATGGCCACAATCATGTATGGACAGGTCAGCTGACTCCAAAAGAATCTCTCAAGATACATTTTAATGTTTTTAATGTCTCTTGTACCTTCCTCCTGTTTCATTTCCATGCAATCTTTTGCCCCATTTTTCTTCTTCCTTTTCTTCTGTAGGTTACAGAATCTAAGCATCGTTGCTCATTCTGGGAAAAAAGTGGTCCTGTACTTTCCAAGTTCCCATACCATTGACCAGAGCTCTGCCTGTTTAACGCCTCTGTGTTCACATGACCTTTTGAGTCACAGTGAGGTGATAGCTCAGCAGCCAGACAGAACAGTGCGCTGGCTTGCACACCTGAGCCTGGGACAGCAAGGGAAGAACTGGAACCAGTTTCCCACCTGCTGCCCAGCCTGCTCCATTGAGCCAGCCGATGAATGTTGCCCTCTTGGCTTGAGGCTGATGACAAAACACATGGGAATTTGCTCTTTTCCAAGTGCTTTAACGTGTCATGACATTGCACATGTTGTATGTACACACAAGTATTCTCACATAACTTCACCATTTGTTTCTTTGGTAGCTAAACTTCTCATGGTAATTCCCAAGTAGATGTCTATCTCTGGATTTCACAGAATGGTTGAGGTTGGACAGGTCCTTTGGTATCATCGAGTTCAACCCCTTCTTCTTAAGCAGGGTCACCCAAAGCAAGTTCCCTCAGGTCTTGAGTACACTCTGAGGGTGGAACCACCACAACTGTGGAGAGCCAGTTGCAGTGCATGACCAAAATTTCATCTTATGTTCAAATTTAATTTCATGTTTTGCAATTTGTGCCCTTTGCTTTGTCGTGACAGAAGACAGGAGGGTTGAGAAGAGCCTGGCTCCCTGTTCTTCATTCCCTCCCATCACATGTACATTGATAAGATCCCACCCAAGGCATCTCTAGGCTGAACAGCCTCATCTCTCAAAGCCTCTCCACTTAGAAAAAGTTCCCCAATTCCATCATCGTGTTTGCATCATGGCTCTTTGCTGGGCTCATGCCAGTGAGTCCTAGTCATGTACTGGGGTGTCCAGTCTAAATAGGGCACACAGAGGGGCCTCAGCAGCCTTGAGCAGAGGGGAGAGATCACTGCTTGAGGGCAGGGATTTGGCAGAGCTCTGCCTAGTTCAGCTCAGGGTGTTGTTGGGCACCTTGAGCATGGGAATACTGGGCTAGCTCATGCGTAACCTTGGGCTTAGTTCTTGACTACTTCTCAGAGACCCAGTGCTAGTCATAGGCTGGCAGGTTTCTTTCTTTATGGAGTGAATTTTTATTTTTTTTTTAAAGAAGAAAATCTATATCTGTACTGAATCCTCACAAGTATGTGGCAAACAGTCCTGGATCCATCAGTGGTCAGAAGTGTTTATGTGCACCTTTCCCCTCCCATGTACAGACAGTATCCACTCATCTACCTTGTTGCCTTACATCCTACCCAGTTCCCACATGTATTTGATGTAGAGATATTAACAAAGTCTGAAGCCAGTTCTTTTCCTGCTCATGCAAATATAGTCCTTTAATCCCACCCCCATCCCCCTGGAATGTTTCTAGTCACAGTACAACTGTTGGAAATGAGGGAGGTATAAGCCCAGGATTCTGAATGCTTTTTGATTTCTTTTAGCCAAGACACAAGTTGTAGATTAATAAAATACAAGGTCAAAAAGGGCTATTCCATGGTCTAGTCTAGCAGTTTTCTCTAGGTCCTGTATCTTGCCACAGCAGTTATGCTAAGGACAATTCGTCATTCTTAAGTGTATGCTTGAATTCAAAACCAAATTGGTAAGCACTAGATTGAAGACTTCTGTCATTTTTTTCCAGTTACACTGTTAGTCTGGAGAGCTCATTCAGGCTGAGTATCTTCCCTGCTCCAGGAAGGAGTGTGTCTGCTATAGTTAGACCAACTCTTCATCATCTTTGTGGAAAAGCTCTTTTGCTCCTAAATTCTCTTGGGGGATTTGGGTTTTCTTGGGGTGCTACTGAGTTGAGAAATCAGAATCTCCAAGTGACACTCCCAGTGATACTGATCACCTCAAGTGAAGCCAGGATTGTTTTCCTCCACATACATCTCTTCATACTTCCCCATACAGAGCTTTCTTTGCCATTTTTATGCTCCATGACCAAGTCGTACAAGACCTTTCTGTGGTTCTTTGCTACCTGCCCCTGTAACATTGTAGAATTCACAAGCTTTCTCAGCTATCTGCTCATCCCCTTTTTCATGTAACACTTTTTCTCTTTAACTGCTTGTTCATCTTACTAGAAAAGCAGAATGAGGGCATATTTGCATTTTTTAAGGAAGAGTTTGGAACAAAAGTACAAATATAGATTAAGGGTATGCATCTTGTTGAGTAGATGTACTAAAGTCCTGGTTTCTAATTAAATACTTGGAGTAGCCATTTACAAGATTGCTCTTTTTTGTGACTTTTTGTAAACTCAGTTTTTACTTACTTAGCTTTAGAACTGGAGCTGACCGTGTTCCCCAGATGAGTAAAGCAAAGCATGGATTCGAAAAGTAAGCCACAGAATATTCAGAAAGAGACAACAGCACCTGTTTAGTCCTGGACCCTTACAGTGGCAAACATAAATATGCCTGCAGGTAATTTGTCCCCTTTTTCCCTGCATCACTCTCATCATTTTTGACATTTTTGACTCCTCACCAAACTTAGCAAAGGGATGAGTTATAATTTTTTTGAGATGACATGAGCTTTTCTGTCTGTCAAGCTACAAGCTCAGGGGTAAGCTCAGCCTCTGAGAACTGAGCCTGAGAGATGCCCTACCTTTTCTCCTGGACTCCAGTCCTCTGTCATCACAGATGCCTCTTCATGCAGAACTCCACGAAAGGCCAATGGTGGGTGCTGGCATCTTGACATTGGCTTTGCTGTGACCATGTGCCACTCCCCACTGGTGTCATCCTCTTTGCTGATGGCCATGCAGGCATTACCCTGTTCCTGAAAGAGTGCCATGACTTTCCTCACTCTGGCATGGCACCAGAAGGCAGATTCATGACAGGATTGTTCCAGAGAGATTGGCTGTTGCTCTCTAAAGCCACTGTTTTCCAATGACCTTGTTAGGAGGAGAAGATTCTTTATCTTTTAGCCCACAGGCTCCAAGGCTGCTCTGACAGAGCTGGTCTTAGGCACACCCTAATGCCTGTGTCCTCCTGGCTGTAGCGCATCCTCCTAAATGCACTTCATCCATTTTTGGATACCCATCCTAAATTTAGTTCATATCCCTGCCACACTGTCACCTTCCTGGCCTTTTCCCCCTCTCTAATTCTTTGGAATAGAGTCTTTTCCAAGAAGGCAAACTCATTTCTCTTGGGTTTGCCCACAAAGGAAGCCCAAAACTTTCTTTCAGGACAGGGTTTTTTGACAGGTTTGTTGGATTTTCAGGATAGGAGGACGACTGCCTGGTAACTACTTGGAAGCTTTCAGTAAAGAGTAACTTCTCTAAAACAAGCAGGTTTATTTGTCTCTAAAACTTGTATAATTTTTTTCCCCCTCTGCTTACCTTCGCAGTATTAGTGATGGGTCTTCTACACATGCCCTCTCTGGCTTCTGTCCTCAGCTACTCGAGACACTGTGTTGGTGAGATAAGAGTTATCTTCTGAAAGATATTTTTTTTATTCCCCAGTTTTCTATAACCAAGTGTCTCCAGAATTCCTCTGTTGCTTGTATAGTTTTCAAGACATTAGAGTCCTTGAAAGCTGGAGCTCCAGGTCAGCAGGTTGGACCCTGAGAAATAATATGGCAGGTGGCAGAGATCTCTGGAAGTTCCTCTTGTGTTAACTAATGTGGGAAGGCCTGTCTTGAGCACTTTCCAGGTAAACTGGAACTGTGATGCAAGAATCAACTCAGCAAATACCAACACAGGTGAGAAGAACCTTCTCCAGAACAGATGCTTGTGCCATCATGACTTGTCCTTGAAATTGCACTAATCAAGGCACTGTTACACTAGAGGGATGTCTGGACATGAAGTGTTCTGTTGATGAACACCAGATCAGGTGTCACAAGTACTGAAATCATGGGCAGAAATACTCTTCCTAACATGCATTTTTAGAAGATGAGAGCCAAGTGCTTCTGTGACATGCTTTCCATTTGGGTTTTGTTTGTTTTTTTGTTTTTTTTCTATTTGGGATGAGAAGAAAGATTAGGTTTTAGATAGAAACGTGTCAGTAACTTCTGTACTTCATTGGAGTTTTTCTGGTTGTTCTTCAAAGGCTCTTGCTCAGTTTATCAACTTCTGTACTTCATTGGAGTTTTTCTGGTTGTTCTTCCAAGGCTCTTGCTCAGTTTATCAACAGCTGTACTTCATTGGAGTTTTTCTGGTTGTTCTTCCAAGGCTCTTGCTCAGTTTATCAACAGTATATGGCTTCGGTTTCAAATCCACCTGGTATTTTATAATGCTTCTCAAGAAGAGAATGGTCTTATTAAACAGGAAGGAAATCTGTCTCCATAGTACATGTGGGATTGACTTTGGGACATTGGCACTGGATTTGGAATGAGGAGCATAGAAGTGCCACAGGCACATGACTGTGCAATGGATTGCGTTTTCAGCTGTCACCCAAATGTCTCCCAGACCTGTGATGGTGACATCTGGTCAGGATGAATGTGGTCAGACGTGCCCGTCTTTCCACGTATACAGTGCACCAGTGAAAGTCAAAGAACGAAAGAGACTCTCAACCTGTCACTCCACAGAATTTTCCTAACTTAGTTAATTCTCTCTGCAAAGATCTCAGGCCATCAAAGGTTTGGAATTTTGCTTTAAACTGAGCTTAGATGTGGTATTTGGGGACATGGTTTAGTGATGGCCTTGGCAGTGCTAACTCCTGCAAGTGAGAGTGTCTGACCAATGATCTGCTGTCACCTCTGGCTGTTGGGGTTACACAGTGCCACCCCAGGGCTGATGACTTGGTAAGCGAAGTAACCATCCATGGCCACCATAGATGCTGCTCGTCTATTATCTAGAAGACAACCTGGGGTGGGTTTTTTGGGTGTTGGAATCCTTCAGTTAAAGCAAATGCTCCCATTTCCTGCTTTTATAAGTGGGACTGCAATAACAACATGTTTCTGTTTTTTTTTTATTTCTCTAAAATGGATTGTACAAGATTCTTTTAGGCCTCAGGCATATTTATCATCATCTATATTTTTTTTATTTCAGTGCAGAGAAAGAAAAGCTAATACTCAAATGCGAAAGAATTTAATGAGGAGCAGGTCAGGCCATGCTGGAAACTGCTTCAGGTTTCCAGATCCAAAATTCATAGCTATATGGGCAGAAAGACCATGTCTGAGGGAGGAATGTATCTCTGCAGATGCAGTACCTCAGAAGGCAGGGACGAATGCAGAGCTTTTTAGGCGCACAAAAACCCCTGAACCAGCAGACTGTCTACTGTGAGATGGCAGTGCAACAGGGAGAAGGATGGATGGCTTCCCTGAGAAGACTAATTGATTTGGGTTCATGGCTCTCCATTTATGAATAGAACAGGAGTGATTCAGATAAAGTGAACCAGAATATCTCCTGAGCAGATGGCTTGAGCAAGGGCTTGAGCTTTGCTCCCCCAGCCCCTGATTGCTGGGTCATTCGTGGGTAGAGACGAAACTACTGCTTTTGTGTCTCCTGCCAGAAATGAAGCAAGTGCATCCCTTGGTCCATCTCTCCCAGCTGGTTTTAAACCCACTAGATAAAACCAGAAAAGTTTAAGAAGCAATCCTGTTTAAGAAGTTTGCAAGGACAATGGTTTGGCATCAAGGAATCTCTGCTGCTTTGGGGCAGGAGACGTCAGGAAAAGAATTCTCCATGCTAGAGCTGCTGCTTCTGCGTTGCAGTGGTCCAGGGAGCCACATTTCTGCAGGTGTAAGGGGGCCCAGCTGGGAAGCTTTCCAAACAGGCCACTGGGATGCCAAAGGCTGCAGCCATCCTTGCTCCTCCCTGGAGACCCACTCCTGGCTGCAGCCAGACATGGCCCAGGTCTCTCCTTGCCCACAGCCATTCAGGACAGCTCTGTGGACACTGCTGGGCTCTGGTGTCCCACCACTGGTGGCTCTGGGAGGGAGAAGCAACAAGTTCCCTTCAGCAGTTTCTCCTCAGGCTGCTCTCCCTGCCAGGGCACCACAGCCAACCATCACTGAGATGTCACCTGCAGTGTCCCCACTCTGCAGCATGGGCACCACAGTGATATGCTAGAACATTCCATTAGAACCTGCAGTCTGTTGGTGCCAGTTGTCCTTGGCCTGCTGGCTGGCAGGACACAGCCAAGCTGTCCAGGGCGACGGCCATGGAGTGAGAGTACTCGTCCCTGTGCTTTCCACAAAAGCTTTGGAAAATGCTGGAAAGCAGCAAGTTTCAGTCCATTTGGTGGAGTGAGGGTGGAAAATGCGTGGCCATCAACAAAGATCTCTTTGAAGTGGAGGTCCTGGGCAGGGAAGGACAGCAGGTCTTTTACACACAGAAAATGAAAAGTTTCATGTGACAGCTGAATGCATATGGATTCACCAAAATGCATCGGAATTTCCGAAGATCTGCCTCTCTGCCTGAATTCCTGGCAGAGGAAGCAGCCGCTTCTGCTCACAGCCAGGTACAGCAGCTGTTCTGCACAGAAGCTAATGCTTGTGATAGTCTTAGGGGAGAGAGGGACCTTCACTGCAAACAAGGCCTTGCCATAGAGGGCCACTTGCAGGTTGAAAAGAAGCCACTTTTTATAAGAGAGCTTATAAAAACGAGGGAGATGGACTTTTTATATTGGCAGAGAGTGATAGGACAAGGGGCAATGATTGTATAGTGAAAGAGGCCGGATTTAGATTAGAAGTCAGGAAAATATCCTTCCCTGTGCGTGTGGTGATGCACCAGCACTTGTTACCAAGAGAAGTTATAATGTCCCATCCTTGAATTATTCATGGCCAGGCTGGATGGGGCTCTGAGCAACCTGGTCGAGTCAGTGGCATCCCTGCCCAAGGCAGCAGTGTTGGAACTAGATGATCTTTAAGATCCCTTCCAACCCAAACCATTCTGTGATGGAGGAGATTGGGATGGGGATGGAAAACCAGGGCACTCTGGTTTTCATTTCCACCTCAGGCTGTGCTCCAGCAGGTTTGAGTGACTCTTTCTGACTAGTAGAAATGCAGATAAGATACATTTCAGAGAGATCGGCTAAGTTTGAACCTATTAAAGGGACAGACAGACTCAGCATAATCTGATTTCTCTGAATGTCTTTGCTCCGTCTCTTGCTGCACCTAATCTGAAACCATCCTGTGGCACCTGTCCAATGCCACGCAGATGCCTCCAAGGACCACAGGATTATCTGCCTGCTCATATTTGCACTGGAGTTGCAGAGAAATAGTTTTGGTTTTTGAAAGCAGTTGTTCCGCTTTTGAAAATCCTACACTGCTCTGCTCTCAGAAGGCAAAAACCCAGGAGTGGTGATGACTGAACACAACAGTCACATAACACTTTAGCCTGAGCTTTTGGTTCTATATGGCCCTCAGAGTTCATGGTCATCTGCTGCAATTTGGAGTAACTTGGGGGTTTCCAGTCTTGGGATGTTGGCAACTAAGTCTTCTCCTTTGCCTTTTTAGATCATCTACTACTGTAACCCAGGCTTCAACAGAGAACATCCCTGGCCGTCAGAAACATGCAAGAGGAGAGGTATCCTTAAAGGAAGAGGCCCAGATGCAGAACAGATGGATGAAAGGCCCCTTTAGAAACCCAGGTGGTTAACCTGAGCTTCATGGTGAAGCAGATCTGGGCTTTACACAGGCACCTGCTCGAAAGCAGCTATTGGCCAGTCCATAGTGTCCAATTAATAGTGCTGTTCCTAGCTAGAGCTGAATAGAGTTGGAAGAAATAGATTTTAGTTGAGTTGATATTAAACGGTTGTAAGAAAGCATTTCTCAGTTGTCTTGTGCTCTTTGCACAATCCCAGGGTGAGTTTCTGTTTTGAACACTTGCAGACCAAGCAGAAGCGACCGATCTGCCACCAGCTGAACCATTTCTTGGAAGTGACCAGCCCGGCTTCTTAGCCCTAGAGAGCACGGGCTTGTGGTGCTCCATTGGCTGAGACTCGGGGATCGCCTCCATCAGGCTCGGGAGCCACCCAGCCCCACGAGCAGGAGTCAGGCGAAGGAGTCGGGTAGTTGGGCACTGAACGGGCTTCTCAGGGAGCGGCACCAAGCCTGCAGAGTAACTAATGTAACAGCGCGGGAAGGGCTTTCCCCAACGTCCTGAGCCCCCTGACGGGGTCGGCTGTGCCCAGAAGACGCGGACTCCACAGCATGGGCTCGGTTCCTAGTCCTGAGGGGCAGCCAGACTCCGCCCTTCGCCCGCTACGACAGCCCCTCAGGCCGCGCCCGTCCCCGCCCGCCCCTCGGTGGGCGGGGCCGTTGCTACTGGGCGCGCGCGGCGCGGGGAGAGAACGGCGGCTGCAGGGTGTCATGGCCGCCCTGTGGCAGGTGAGGGGCGGCTGGGCCGGGTCAGACCGGAACAGCCCGTGTGAGGCCGCTGCTGTGGGGATGGGGCCTCGCGGAGTGTTCGGGGGACTGGCGCTGAGCGAGGCTGGCGGCGGTGGCAGCCCTTGGGCCGTTGTGTCCGAGCCGGGAGGTTTGTGACGGTGCAGGGAAGAGTGAAAGGGGAAGGCAGGGCTGCTGCCGGCCCGGGGGTGGCTGGTGCTGTGGGGGGCTC
Source organism: Dasyornis broadbenti (assembly GCA_013397935.1). Classification (NCBI taxonomy): domain Eukaryota; kingdom Metazoa; phylum Chordata; class Aves; order Passeriformes; family Dasyornithidae; genus Dasyornis; species Dasyornis broadbenti. The sequence continues at coordinate 12,383 of VZRN01004188.1, forward strand.
TGGGGCTGCGGTGGCGGTGGGAAGCAGTGCTGGGGTTAGGGGGGGGTTCAGTGCTGCTGTGGGGTGGCATTATGCAGGTGGGGCAGGGGACAGAGAGGCTTGGGGAGTTTAATGCTGCTGGTAGCCCTGGGTCTGAGGTGCTCTTGCAGCTGGGGTTGGTCTGTGTTAGAGGGGCTCTGCATGGGGGGAGGGCTGCCCTGTTCTGGAGCTGGGTGGTTGAGACGGGAGCTCTCTTCAAGTCCTGAGTGGGAGAAGGCTGTGGTGGGTTTTGCCAGGGAGGCGTAGGCGGTCTGTGTGAGAGCAGGAATTGATGGTTAATCAGCCTGTCCTGAAGTCTGGGCAATTTTCAAGTGCTAAAACCTCTCCGAATTGTTCTCTCCGGTCTTTGTGGTTTTGCTTGACCTCAGGCTTTGTTTGGCCTTTGCAGCAAGATGCTATGGGAAGGGTAGTTTGTCAGTCTGTTTTGCTGCAGTTCTCATTCCTCCTGCGTGTTTCAACAGATGTGTTAAATCTTGTCAGTTTGCCTCTTCCAGTGCAAATAGTGGCCTCTTGGCTACACCTGAGCTGAGATGAGCAGTTGTCAGAGCAAAGCTGAGCTTGGCTGCCTGCTCAGGTGATTGTGGACATGGCTTATCTGTTCTATAGTCAGCTTTAGAGTCTCTGTGCCAGCAGGGTGTTGTAAAAATGAACGAGGGATTTGTGCAATCACCCAAGATCCAAGCTAATAGCAGCTTGGATAATTTGCCTCTTTTAAAATTTATGGTATATGTGAATTCTGTGTTTTGTGTTGTGCAGTTGGCTGCACAACAGTTCTTGCCTCTGCCTGTTTTTTGTGGGGTCAGTATGTGGCTTGGTTTCTATTGTAGAAATGAAATGATTTTATTGTGCAAAGATGGTTCTTAAATCTGTAGCATCTGAACATTCTTATCTTCTAGGAAGATCCATCCCTGGAGAGACACTTCAAAGGCCACAGAGATGCTGTCACTAGTGTTGACTTCGGTCTCAATAAGAAACAATTGGGTAAATTGTCTGTGTTTTGATGGCCAGAGGATAAAGAGAGAGCTGCTCTGCTTTAGTTAGATGGAGGCAGCAAGGGAGGTACTGAGTTCTGCAACAGCAAAATGTCCTGCTGGCCCTTCCTGCTAATAGCAAATTGAACGCTACTCCACTGACCTGGCATGCTTGTGTTTTCAATATGCTGTGAAGGACTGCTGAGCTGACTTATTAAGCCATGCTTTGCCCCGAAGGAGAGGTATTGGAGGGAGGTGTAGCCAGGGTACTTTTAAGCCAGCAACTCACTGGTTTTCTCTGCTTAATCTGTAGTGACATTTAACCTGCTGCAGCTGATACCTGCCTTTGCTTCCCAATAAGAAAGTGATGAGATAACCTTTGTTTCCTGAGTGTGTGAAAGATTTGCAAGCTGTGTGACTTCTGCCTCTGCAGCTGTTGCATGGCTGGACTCTTGGAAGTAAATTGTCAGTCCAAAGCAATGCATGGCTGGTCTAGTTTTGTTTGAATTACTAATGAAATTAAATACATGAAAATAATGAAATACACAGCTTGTAATACACTGGTGAAGCTTCCAGGATGATATATTGAGATTGCTGGAAGATGTGATGGTGAACTGAGTGTGAAATGTAGTTTTAGTGTAATTGGAGAACTAATGCAAGTTTGGTTTTGTGTGGTTTTGTTTTTCCTTTTTTATTTCAGTAAGTGGCTCGATGGATTCATGCCTGATGATCTGGAGCATGAAGCCTCAGATGAGAGCCTATCGCTTGGTGGGCCACAAAGATGCAGTTTTATGTGTCCAGTTTTCACCTTCTGGTCACCTGGTGGCTTCAGGCTCTAGAGACAAAACAGTCCGTTTGTGGATGTCTAATCTGTGAGTACCTATTCCATTCTGGCTCTCTTTGTGTTTAACTATGGTTTGGGATTTCTCCTTATTTCTTCATGACAGTTCTCCAGCTATGGGACAGGGAAAGAAGAACCACCATGTCTTTCTCTTCAGTCTGTGAAGAGACTGTACTGTACTGGTGCAGTGCATGCTGGAGACAGATTTTGGACCAAGAGTTCCATAAACCTGTTGGATCTCTAAATATGCTGTGCTTTGGATCTCTAAATATGCCTTGTGTTTATTTGTCAGAAAAATGCATCTTGCATTTATGTGGAAATGATGTGAAAAGAAGTGACACATTTGAATTGTTTTGTCTGGCTGAGTTAATGGCTGCTTGCTCACAGCTGTACAGCATCAGGTGTGCTGAATTCAGTTGTGTTGTTTCTTGTGTGACATGGCATTGGAATTGTCCAGCTGGAGCATGGGCCATTACAGCAACAGTTGTTAGGTTGTTGCCTGCTTGGCTCTGTCCAGATGAACTGTGAAAACACCTCTCTCCTTGCCTGCCTTGCAGCAAAGGACCTGGCAACAGTACAGAACCTCAGTGTCTTCTTTTATATTGGTATTTGCATAAATGTTTTAAATGGTTGCACAAATTAGCTGTAGCATTTTTTTCCCCTTTATAGGAAACATGGGTTGTTTCCTGTTGGATTGGCCTCCAGTTATAGAACTGGAACAACTGGTTTTAGCTGTGTATTCTGTATAGATCCTGAAGCATGAGCAAGTTTGGGGCTGATCAGTGTTTTTTCCTGATGTGGTCATATGCAGTTCCCATAGAAGTGGTGGTTACTAGCACTGCTCAGCATACAGCAGCTCTGTGTTTTCCGGTACAGAATGTCTTTGCTGCCCTGTTGTGCAATTTTAAAGGGCTCTTCCCTTTTGTGTAGCAAAGGAGAACCGACTGTGTTCAAGGCTCACACGGCAACCGTGAGAAGTGTTCATTTCTCCAGTGATGGCCAGTCCTTTGTTACAGCTTCCGATGACAAATCAATCAAAGTGTGGACAGTTCAAAGGCAGAAGTTTCTGTTCTCACTGAGTCAGCACATCAACTGGGTTCGCTGTGCCAGGTAAGTATGGTTCTCTGACAAATAGAGATGGGGATTTATCCCTCAAAGCAGAGGCTTAGTGCCATAGTCTGGTGTAACACATTTCTATTCAGGATAATTCAAGAGTATCTAGTGAATGCAATATATTGCTGACCTGCAGAGAGGTTCCTTTGAGTAATAGTCTGCACCCACTTTGTGCTTCTCTGATCTTTGTCAAGCAGAGGCTTTCATGCTCTGTGTTTTGCTTTTACCTGGTAAGGAGAATTCTGTACCTTGTTACTAACAAGAAAAAAGGAGAGATTTCTGCTGTTAATTCAGCTTAGTTGCTTTAGACTTGTCTTGCCCCTAGTTAAAATGATCACCTGTGCTCCCTCCAAAATGTTGTAAGTGCTGCCATGATAATAATGTTATTTTCTGATAATTGTTTGAAATTTGGTTTTGAGGAGTTATTTATGTATATGTGTATTTAGGATAGGACCATGGTTCTTTTGTAGGTGAAAAGTTCATTACAGTTCTGGAACGTGGTGGTGGCAGGGGCTGATAGCACTATAGATGCCCACAGAAGAGCAGAAAGTATGTTTTTCCAGTATATCTGATGATCTCTAGGTAGGGACTAAAGTCCTGATTCTGTAACGTGTGTGCCTCTGAAGAGAGATCTGGATCTGTCATGTATATGAGATTTTTGAGATGGGAGCTTAATATATTCTCCTAAGGCACTAGAATGGTGAAGGCTCTGCTGCACCTGTTTTCTTGAGAGTAACTGTGTTACTCTGAACTCTTGTGGCAAAGGCAGGAATTGTTTTGAATCGGGGCAGAGAAACAACTTGAGGTACATTTAAATTGGAACAAGTAGGACACAAGATCTTAAGTCAGACTCAGGACTTTTCTGAGGGTTATTTGATATGCCCTTGGAGTTATGGATAGTTTGAGTACTTATGGCTTGCATTCTTTTCCCTCAGCTTAGTGGTTGGATTTCCAGTCTCATTGATACCACTGTGACTTCTTGAAAAGTGAGGTGTACTTACCAACATGCTTTGACAGTTGGCCAAATTCAGTCGACCCTGTATTCCTCTCATTTTGGGGGCATTTCTTAATTGCTGTAATTCTTACCTTAGATTCTCTCCTGATGGACGATTGATAGTGTCAGCCAGTGATGATAAAACTGTCAAGGTGTGGGACAAAACCAGCAGAGAATGCATCCACTCCTTCTGTGAGCATGGGGGGTAAGTACCTGGTGGTGATGTCTGAAATAAGGAACGTACACCTGGTTTGTGAGGTTCAGAGGTCCCTGTCCTGGCAGTCCTAAAACTGCTTTAAAAACCATAAGCACGTCTTACAAAAGCAGCCAGTGTGAGGGCCCAAGCCAGAATTGCCCTGGCCTCTTTGGGAGCTCCAGGTCAGAAGTGAGAGAGGTATATTGCAGTAACTGTCCAGCACATCAAGCCTCAGTTTCTTTGTGCTTATTTATTCTTAGAGATGCTTAAATTCCTTATTTCTTCTTCTAGTTGTGTTAAGCTCTTTTTTTGCTCTGAGTTGACCTAAATTAAAAGTGCAAAAGTCTACCAACAGAGTGGCACTTGGATGCTTTGATTCATCTTCAAATTTTTAAATAATGAGGTTATTCAAAAACCCTACTTTGCATTCAGAAAAATGGCCTTTAAATTTGGAATATTGAGCCACAGAAACAGATAATTTATCCAGAAATGTAAAGCAAGTCCTCAGAGAACTGAGTCTGGAATCTCCCTAATTCTTTGCTGCACTGAATTTCCAGTACAATGTTATGTTCTTTCTAGGTAGTATACAGTGATATTAAGACAAATTCAGACAAGATTTTTTTTTTCAGTACTCTTGTCCAAACAATCTATTGAAATATCTGAACTTTTTCAGTACTTGTTACAAGAATACTCAAAAGATAATTAATTTTACCCAATTTGTTTAATGATGAGTTACAAGATGTCCTTCCCTGAAGGTTCTGAAGGTTTTATTGTACTTATCTGTTCAGACTAAAAGTTCATTGGGTTCAGGTCCAGAAAGAAATTTGGCCTCAGCCTTGCTACTTTCCAAGTGACAACATATGATTTCAGGCAGAAATTCACTAAGTTCCATCTTGAAATTAGGTAACAGAATCAAAATATCTGGTCAGTCTTGTACACATCACTCTGGAAATAATGCTAACTTAGTAGAAGACATTATGCAAACCTTAAATGAACACTTGAAAATGTTGTTGTAACAGTTGGATCCATCAGATTTCAGGAGGTTTGTGACTGCAGCTCCTGTACCTGTAATGTGAACTACTGAAGATGGTGTGCTTAGATAGGATCCTGCAGTCTGCCTGGGCTTAGAAGCAAACTCTTAAGAGAAATTCAGCAAATAAATTTTCAGGTTATTTCCTCATTTCCTTAATGTTCAATGAGTCATGGTGTTGCTTCCCTTGTTGAAAAGGCTTTTTTGATCTTTAGCAAGCATTGGATTTGATGCCATTGACAGGTTTGTGAACCACGTGGATTTCCATCCCAGTGGTAACTGCATTGCCGCAGGGGGTACAGACAGCACAGTGAAGGTGTGGGATGTCAGGATGAACAGACTGCTTCAGCATTACCAAGGCAAGTTAAGAGCTTACAAAAGTTAAACTTTTCCATGTATTGATATGAATTACTCTGAAGTTCAAGGACCATTTCTCCATCAGCTGCTGTTTTTCCAGAAAGGCACTGGGTTAGGCCTGCCAGCGGAAGCCTTTCTTCACCAGACGTCATGCTTTGCTTTGTGTTAGCTCCAGAACAACAAGTTCTGAAGCTGTCCGATGTCGCAGGGATAATTTCAGCAAATCAAAGTGTTAGATTTTTTTTTAATGAGAAAATTAAGAAAAGTTAACAAAAAAGGAAAATCAAAATCAATCAGTTGCAATTCTATACCATGATCTGTGTTTATGGTTCCTTTCTCAGACTCTGTTTGTTTTTCAGCTTCCATAATCAGCTTTGATGATGCCAAATGGCATCTCTTCCCATTACCTGTTCTTGTCCCACTGATCAGTGCTACTGTTTGGTAATCTGGAGAGCAAAAAGGTGCTTTCCCATCCCTGCCAGTTTCTTTGATATTGATTGACCACTTCTGTGCATTAGTTTCTTCAGCCTAAGTGTGGCTTTTCTTTGCTAATAACAATTTTTAAGGCTGCTGTGATATTTTAAAATCAATACGTTCTCAAGCACTGTTTCCAGTGTTGATAGCTTATTAAACTTAATTTTGGTAGCCTTCCCTGAGGAACTGCTTCTGGCATGCTTGTAAAACAGATCAGAGGCATGGGACTGGAGCTTGGTGTATTCTTTCTGCCCTCAACACCAGCTATTGTAGGTTCCTGCTGTGACAGCCTCACAGCTTCAGTTATTCTGCTGGATCACAGTCACTCCTAGTTTTCTGATAGTTAACAAAATCTAATAGAAATCAAACTTTTTGATGCCTGTTCCAATTTGTCAGTATTAAGCATGCAATTTGTGTAACAAGTATTGTTAACTTGTGGCCTATATCAAAACTTGGGGACGCCTTCCTGAAGTCTTGTTGCTAAAATCAGTAGCATTTTTGAATACTCGGGCAGTGTCAGATTGTCCTTTAACCTGCTTTATCAGCTTTTCAATGGTAGCAAGATCTGCAGCGCATGTTTCCAGCCACAATATAGCTCGGCTCATAAGTCATCTCTTCCTGCTTTCCACATACTGCTATTAAATTGTCCAAATTTAGGTTTGGCTGCCAGGTTTATTTTTTGTCTTGGAATGACATATTTCCCTGGTATCCCACCCTCATTGAATGGCATTTTAGTGTGGCACCCTTGCTGTTGAAGTGATCGTTTCCTGGAGTGAGTGTTATTTCAACAGCTACTTGTGTAAATCCTAACTGTGTATTAAACTTTGAACTAAAAATAGTAATAATAGCTGAAGAAATGTAAAATTGCAGTGGTGGCTTTTTGCAGTCACTTCATGCACCTGTGGCCACAAACTGATGTGTTTGTAACATGTTCTGGAGATGTGTTTATATATTTTCTGCCCTTCCGAGTGTTTATACACTTCCTTTTGGCTCAACCTGATTTACGTTTGTGGCACCCTTGTGAGACTGCCAGTCCTGTCCCACTAGGTGGCATCTGTGCCTTCAGAACGTGCTGATGCTGCCCGGTTTCCAGGGAATCCATTTTAAACATGGAGTTGCATGGCGGAGTGAATAGATGAGTAGCCCTGTCTCGGGCTCTTGTGTTTTAAACTTGGGCTGGTTTCCAGCACCGATTAGTCTTTTAGCAGTGTTGCTCTCGTTGCCAGGACTTATTCCAACTGTGACATTTGTAAATGAAAGTTGGAAGTAGAGAGCAAGCTGCAAAACCTTTTAAATGGTGTGTTTTATTTTGAGCCAAGCAAAGTATGCTCTGGTCACATTTACTGCACAGAAGAACACATGGATGCTTTATTCAGTTCTCTGCTTGGCACTGACGCTTTTGTACAGCAGGTTTTGTATAGCCCCTACAAAAATGGCCAGTGTTTATTGCCTGATATTATTTCCCTGTCCAAAGCTGTGTGTGGGACACCTCTGTGGCAGGTCTATGGAAACAGCTCTAACCTGTTTTTTTTCATTCCTGTTTAAAAAGAATAATTGGTACTTTTATCCAGTTTGGATGGGGCTGATGGTGGTTATCTGTTCAGCAGGGACTGTGGCTGTGTCAAGTCCATCCTATTTTATCCTGCTGGTTGTTACTAAGGGTTGTATTACATAAAAGAAGTGTTGTGTGGCTTGTGACAGTTTTGTGCAGTCACTGCAGGCTGGGAGGACTCAATTTTAGATGTTAACCCCCAGTAAAAATCCCTTAACAGGCTCTTCTTTTGCTAGGGCTGGGCTGGCAGAAGGGTGGGCTTTTAGCTGCAAGTCACTGGGAGGTGCCACCTCATGCTGCGCTTGATTTACTCTTTACGACATGAAATCAAATGAGGTGGCAGGATGTGTTGGCATGTTTTTTGGACAGGTGTTATGAATGGTCTTGTGGGAGGTATGAGCTGCTTTGGCAGTAGAGATGAACTTTTCCCTGAGTTTGCAAGAGCCAAGAAATCCTTGGGCACAGAAGCTGCAACTGCTTATGCAGCCACAGTCTCTGTGACTTTTTTCCATTATGGGAAGGTTTTTTTGTTAAGCTGGAAAATTTACTGTCTAGAAATTAGAAGATGTGATATATCACTAACCTTCTCTATTTCTCATGAGATTCCTTTGAGGACTTTCCTTAGTTGACAAGATACATTTGCATTTACCCGAATATAGACACCAAGGGGGTGAGGAACACTACAAATCAGTCAGAATATGATTTTTAAGGAAGAAAGATATTTATCACTCTTCCATGAGAAAAAAACTCCACATAGACCTTTTTCTCCTTTAATACATAGCATAATACAGGGCTGGGATAGCGGAAGATCTAGCTGTGTGATACAGGCAGTATTCACTAGCAATGAATTTAGTTTCTGTTTAGAAGTTACCTGTGTTAAAGTTTTTTCTGTGTTTTTTAGTAGTCTGGGTCAAGAGGAGTTGTTTTCAAAACTTCGCTGAGGTATTTAGTGTTCCTGAGAGTTTCAAAAATAAAGACATTCTATTTTACAATTGAGCAAGGTTATTTCAGCTATCTGCTTCCAATTCACATATGCAAAAAATAGTATTTCATTCTAATTTATTTAAAATGGTATTTTAAGGTTTTTTTTTAACATGTGTGGATTTAAAATGCTCAGTAGACTCTCAATGGAACATAGATTTAGTTGAGTGTGATGTATCAGAAGTAGTAGATTTGACATACCAGAACATTTGGAGGGCATATAGTATAGCTAAGAATAATTGGATGTTTAAATCCCTACTCAGGTGTAATATTAATATTCTGTAACGTCACATATGCTCAGAAAGCTGGGCATATGTGAAGTACTGCATGGTCTCATAAATAAATATGTTCAATAGCCTGTTTTGTAAAAGTTTGGGCAGGGAAAAAAGTCATATATTAAATGTTTAATGTTACAGTGAACTTCAGTCAAGTTTGACTTTTTTTCCTGGAATATTTTCTTTAGCTTTTTACAAAATAAATATTGGGCTTCATCTTCATGCAGGGAAAATTGCTTTATTGTAAGTTCACATTCTTGATAGTTTGTCTCTTTATATTTGTTTTAAATTTTTAGTGAGACAAATAGGATGTCTGAGGAAATAATGCTTATAACTGGACCATTTTCATGGTGCTCTTATTTCCTACTTTCTCTTAAATCCAGTCTTGGCTAGTCAGATAGCAAAACAAAAGAAGCTGTGCAATGTCAGCTCTGTGTGTCTTCCATTGTAATTTCAGTCTTCTCAGTGTCCGAACATACAGATTTTAATCTAGGATGACTTGGGAGTGAGACCAGCAGCTCCACAGTAGAAAAGTATGTCAGTATCCAGTGCTCTCACAGAATGCTGTAGCTCACTTGCACATATACTACATTTCAGGGCTATACTGGAACCTTTTGTAGCATTAAATCTCCCAGAAAAATTGGCAAAGCTTCCTTTCTTCTTTCAGTAAAGTAGTGCCTATTTTTACAAGAATTTAGTTACTGTTATTGTTCTCCAGTACTTTGAAGAGCTTTTGTGGAATGTTTGCCCCATGACAATTTTCTTGTTAAATTTTATAATAGAAAATTGGAATGTGCTTGTGCTTTATTTTATTCTTTTGCCTTGAGCTTATGTTAACTGATCTTGGTGACAATTATATATATATATTTTTTTTTTTTCCATCCTTAGTGCACAGCTCTGCAGTCAACAGTCTTTCCTTTCACCCCTCTGGAAACTATCTAGTTACTGCTTCCAGTGATTCAACTCTTAAAATTCTGGACTTGCTAGAAGGAAGACTTCTGTATACTCTGCATGGTCACCAGGTAAGGCAAAGCCTTTTTTACAGTAATGTACAAACTCATAATAAACTGAGCAAGTCAGTGCTTGAGGCTTTCATTCTTCATGGCCAAAAATTATCTTTGAGATCATCACTGTTTTGAAGGGAAAAAAGTACGGCAGGAATGGAGAGAATGAGAAAGCAAGAGTAAAAGTGAGCTACAATATTAAGGATTCAAGTCTAAGACAGAAGAAACTCAGAGCAGCACCCTAGATTCTGACTGACCCTGTCAGCCACTCTCTAGTGCAGCTCTGTCTCCCTCCCTCTCTAGAGAGCTGCAAATAACACTTGCAAATAACATCCCCGAATATAGGCGTTTTGAAGATAAATGCTGTTCACCTGGCAGGACACTCAAGAACAGTAGCAGTGAAATAGAGGAAATCTTTTTTGGGATTTGATTTGGGTACATCTTGTTAATGGACTGAATCATACAATTGAAGGTGATTAATTGTGCTGATTGGCTAAGTTTAACTGATTGACCTAATAGTATTATGCTGCTGAATGTGTTGCTTGTAAGGTTAATTTTATTAATGCTTGGAGCTCTCTTTCTAAGTCTTAAATGAAAAGAAATAGACTAATTGCATTGTCCATGCAGACTGGGCCTGCCTTAAGGGCTCACTTTCCATAGGGATAAAGAGAACAGAAATTCTTAAGCCCCATGTGTCTCTTTAAAAGTGGAAGCTGAGTTTTAAATCAAAAACTGTCAGGGGAGAACCACATCCTGAAGCCTTTGGAGATGATGGGGATGGTTGTGGGCGATAATGGTATCTGTGTAAGCTGTAAAACTGGTAATTCTGGCTTCTTGTGGCTTTGTTTAGTGACTGCCTTGGTTGATGTCTAAAAAGGTCAGGTTTCTTCTGTAACTTCTCTTCTGCTGTATACTAATAAATTGTTATTCCTTTTTGTAATATTAATGGGAAAACAGGAAAACCTCACGCTTAAATCTTGCATGAAGTAGACCTTTGATTAGAACTGACCAAAGGGTTCAAATGCTAAAAGGATGAGGAGGACATAACAAATGCTGGTTACCCTAATGAGTCAGCCTTGACTGTATAAAACTTTCGTTATGTGGAAGACTGGACTAAGTGGGTACTCTTACCAGATAAGGGCTGCAAAACTTCTGTTGTCTTAATCTTGTTTTCTTATTAGTTTATTTTGTTAATCTGCCCACTGAGTTCTTGGGAAGTAGCTTCCTGGAAAAGGGTAAATGTTGGAAGAACACTAAATCTTTTTCCCCCTCTGTTTTCACTTTGATTTGTGCCAATATCCCCAAGTGGCTAAAAACAAAGTGGTGGGGACCTTTTTGGTCAGTAAGTAGATATGCCTTTTTAAGGGAGGGCTATGGGTTAGTCACCGGATGGACAGCCTGTTCTGAAGATGTTCTTGAGTTGTGACTTTGTGTCGTTGAACATTCTGGTTGACACTTTGTTCCTACTCTGACAGCTGGCTCCTGTTACATTGTTTTGGGAAGGCTGCATGCAAGTGGACACTTGAAGGCAAAAAACCTTAACGTCCTTTAGAATACTTTGACGAAACTGCTGGAGTGCCAGGAATTTGTTAGCAGCTGATTAGCTGTAGTTTACATGAGGATGTTGGCCAAGTTTGCATTGCTGTCTTTAACTGAAATGTAGCTGGCCCCTTATTGTAGAAAGATCATTAGAGACAGAAGTTTGCAGCTTGGAGTTGATGTCTTGCAGCTGCAAAATACCATTCTGTATTGTGCTGCATATTTTGGTTCTGGAGTGCTTCAAGCTGTGAAGTGCTCTTATCTAATTCTGTGCAGATGAGACACTGGCTTGGTATGTAAATCCACCTCTAGTACTGAATCATTGTTGAGGAACAGAATGTTTTGGGACCCCTAAGCCACTCTCAGAGAGTTGCTAAAGGAGAGCAGGGATGTACATGGTGCTTGTCTGCCCTTTGGAGTGGTTTAATTAGAGCATTTCCAGACTGACTTCCTCAGTGGAATGGAAGTTCTCAGTAAATATTTAGAAAACATCTCATGGTTACGTTCATAAATAGGAAGAAAGAGAATGCAAAGTTACAATTCTTCAAGCAACCTTGACTTGAACTGTGAAGTAGCTACATTCTGCCTACCTGGGCAACATAAATGCTCCCTGCTCTGCTCACAGACTAATGAGTGACATCTCTTGAGCAAGTGCATGGGAAACAAATATGCTGCTTTGGTGTCAGCTGCCAGCTCTGCCTAGGTGGCATTAAACTTCTGTGCTGGCCTGGTCCTCTTTAAAGGGGGTGAGGACATCTCAGGCCTACACAGAAGTCAAACAAAAAAGAAAGAAAGGTGTGTTGCAAACAACAAGCAATTGACTTTAGGCTAGTGTTTCTGACTCTTAAAAGGAAATATGAGTGCTCTGTTCTTCTTGTCTTGTGTTTTTATAGACTGAAGCTTTCAGGATTTAAAACTGCTGAAAATACAGCTATCTGTAGTCTAAAGAAGAAGCCAGTCTAAATTTTCCCTATGTTAGTTGTAGCCCTTACTCTGTGGTGATGAAGGGTGCAAACATGACAGTCTTGCTCAGGAGTTTTTCAAAGGCCAGTGGACTGAGAATCCTTGTGTCTTCTTGTCAGAGGTATTCTACATGAAAACATCCCTGTTGTCATTGCCACCTCTGTTCCCTTTGCTTTTCTCCTTGGTTCCCTTCCCGTCTCCCTTTCCTATGTAGCTTGCCCTGTTCTCCCAAACATGAAGCAGCTGAAAGCACTGTCAGCAGTGGCAATGGCTGCTCTGTTTGTTATTAGTTCTTTTATGCCTAGAACTGATGATGCCAGAGCTGGGATCCCAGTGTGCTGGTTGCTGCTGGATTTTCTTCTCGGGCCTTTTCTCCTCTCATATCTCCTGTTTCTCTTTGTGCTAGTTAGTCTATTCCTGGAGAGTTTGGCTGAATGTACTGGCTCTCACTTCTACATCTCCTTTTGTGGCAGTGGCAGAGGAAGCTCTCCTTTAATTCAACTGTTTGCATTCTCTAGATATGCCTTATTCCAGCTCTTAGCACTTCTCTTGCTCTCTTACCTGGCTTTTCTTTACTATGCATTTGTTTTTCCCAGGACTATAACAAAAAAAACCTAAACCCCCAAAAAAACAACAACAAAAAAGTCTACTGGCATCCTTGACCCCACTTGTCTCTCCAGCTTCGTTCCACACTGCCTCTCCTTTCATAGTGCAGACAGTGCCTTATTAAACTACTCTTCTCTGGCTTATTCCTGGACCCTCTCCAACCTGGCTCTTGTTTCTTCTGTTATGCTGAAGCCAAAGTGTTAGCTCTGTTCCTAGCTGAAGCCTGAAAGTCTGGCCTCTTGACTTGGCTGTTGGTGTTGGCCCTGTTGTTGTTGAAGTGGTGTGCCTTCTGTCCCCAGCAGCTCTGGGAGAAGGAACGGGTGTTCAAGAGGGATTTTTCTGTGATTGTCCACTCATTATTTATGGATGGTACACATTCATCTGCTGCCTGCATGCAGGTGTGACTCTGGGCTCCAGTTGTATCTCTCCAAACTAAACTCTTGGCCTTTCTCTTAAGTATTTATTTCATCTATTTTTAGCTCTCTTCTTGAAAGCTTTGTATTCAGGGATGCTATTCCTGTTGTCTTGTGTCATCCCTGTGTCAGTTGTGGCTGATACTATTAGCATCCTGCCAGTCACTTGGTGGTGTAAACTGTGTCCTGGCTTCGGATACCATCTCTCTTGGCGATTAATGCATTCAAGTCATTCAGAATAGTTCTGAACATCTGTTTTGAGGGCCATCAACCTGTAAAGTGCTAGGGTAAGAAAGGCCTTGTGGTCACTAACCTCCTCTGTAGGAAGAGGGAAAACAGGGAGAAAGTGTAATCTCTATCTGTGCACATGAATTATATAACATGCTGGGCCTCACCTTTCCTACCTACGTATGCAGCTAGTAATGGGCTGTCACCTGGTCTTTCAGCTGCCATGCCATGCATATCTGACCTTGCCTGAATCTTGTTTGCTGGGAATGCTGCTGCAAACAATGAGGTTTGATACTGTTAGCATTCCTTCTGTTTGCCTTTCTTTTTCTTTATGGTTGCTTTGCTCCACACGGTGTTTGAGCTGTTTGTCCTTTTCAAGGCTCTCTGGGGCTTGCCTGCACCTTTCCTGGTACTCTTTCACTAGAGGAGATGAGTTGAGTATTGATTAGTGGCCATGTTCTTGTCACTGAACAATTTCAGCAGATGACTTGTTGCTTTCTTCTGTACTTTCCTTCAAATTTTCTGCAGCTCTCTCAGTATCGCCAAAGCTGCTGTTGTAATTCCAAGCTCTTATTGGACATACGCAAAAGCTTGACAGTCCTCATGTTGACCTGCTGAGGATTAAATAGAAATGTTTCTTACCACTTGGTGTATGTCATTGTCCAACCCCTTCTTCCTGCAGCTTGCTGTCTAGTCTAAGGCAAGAAGCTGCAGGAGTTGGGGATTGGCACTAGCAGCTTATGCGGAGCACCTTGGACAATGGGGATGAAGACTGGAAATTCTGAACCTCCAGAAAATACTACTAGAAGGCCATTTGATCCTGCTACAGAAAGAGGAGCAGAGTGGTCCTGTAGAAGGTTGCTGCATCCCACAAGTTTTGGTTATGTGGGAAATAAGCTTAAATTTCTCTCTACAACTTCTATTTCTCTCTACAACTTCTATAGGAGAATATGCAACTGCTACTTTTTGATACTTTTAATGCAAGCAGTAAGTTAAAAGTGGGGAAAAAAGGAAGATTTGAATTCTTCAGTCTCCAGTTGCATGCTTGTTGTCCAGGACTTCATCAGAAACGTGTTGAATTTCTGCTGTGCTTACCTGGGACAAATGGAAGTTAGGCTATGCCTAATAAGTGGCAAGTATAGCTTTTTGGTTTTGTTTGGTGTGTTTATATTAAATTGCAAGGGTATTTAGCAAACTCTTATTTGTATATTGCTATAGCAAACCTGTTGTATCTTGGAAGAGTTCTGTTAAGTGTACGTAGCAAGAATACTTTTCGCTTAATTTATGTAAACAAATCTGTAGCAGATGTTGCATCTCTATAGACTTGTTTGTTCCCTTTCTTTCAATTTATAAAGGCACATTCAGTCTTTGATATAATTTTCTATTTTGGGAAGAATATGTTCTGTTGAACTTTTTTTCCCTTCAGAATACCATGACTTTGGAGTCAGTTCATTGCCTGTTTTGATGTGATTTGTGTTGTACTAGATTTTGTCTAAATACACTGAAATGTTTAGACTGATTAAAATTATTTTTAGGAAACACTGCTCCTTTCCAGTGTTCCTCGCTTGTGCTCACTCCTGAGTACTTTGTCTTAAATTTTTTTCTACCCTCCTAACTCAGATTGGTTTATTATAGTCCAAGAGCAGCTTCTGTATCCTCACCTGTTAACTTGGAGCAACATTCACTACTGCAGTTTTCTGGCTGTGGAGTTGTTTCTGCCATTCCTTACTGCTTATTTGTCTTCTGCTTTTGCATTTTTTTTTTTTTTAGAGCCTCCATTCCTGACATGTGATTAGAGAGCTGAACACTGGGATAGGTGGGTGGGAATAAAGGCAGAGGCACACTTTGTCTTAGCTGATTAATGGCAGTGTCTTTGGTCTGAAATATCTACCCTAGTTATTGCTGTGTCAGGTGAACAAGCTTAGTCACACCAACAACTGTGCATGTGGTTTGGAATTGCTGCTACTGGATCACTTCTGGCAAGTTCTCTCAAGTGAGGTGATTAGAAGGCCTCAAAACATTTGGAAATCACAGTATGTGAGATGGATACCTGAATGTGTTTTAAGGAAGCTAAAACTCTTCATGCTGGGAGTGACCACAGCAAGGTTCTGGTTTTGCTAGCATATAACCTTGTTTTCTGTTTTGAGGCCCACAGGACAGTGGGGCACAGGTTGCAGTGAGAGCTGGGTGCTTATCCCAGATGCAGTCTTTGTCTACCATCAGGGTTTATGATGATGAGTTCACTTTTACAAAGGAGGCAAAGAAAGGATGTGAAGTTTCCATGCAATGTCCACTGGGAAGATGTGGACTCAGAATTGTTTCTCCTTCCAGCTTGATCCAGGGTGAGGAGAAGCTTCTTAATTACCTTCTGAGATACATGATCTTACTTGAAAGAGAGTAACTGCTTCTATCAGGAGGTGCATGATCATGTGGTGGAGTTTTTTTCTGATGGGTGTTGTGGCTTTTCTGGTTGCATTTTTGGCATTTCCTCCCAGTCTTCCCCAGCCAGTCTGCTCCATGGGCAGCCTCTCAAAGTTCTCATTCTGACTTCTGCCCATTTTGGTGAATAACCTGCAAAGGAATGTGTTCAGCAGCTGACATAAACTCCACCATCTGGGTTCTTGGCTGTTTACTCTGAGCAGAGCAGTTTGTCTTTTGTGCCTGGGCTCAAACACACATAACAATTCCCCAGCTCTGTTTAACTGCAGCTCGGAGCACCTGCGTTGGCCTTCCCATGTGCATCCTCCTGTGTGCTTGTTGAAAGGTGGAAAACACATTGAAGTAGATGTGTGGTGTGGAAGGTGTGTTGCTGCTCCAGCAGTGCTGTAGCAGTCAGCAGCATTTAAAGCCACTCAGAACTGACTGTTTTAAGCATGATACTTCTTCAAAATGCAAGTGCTTATGCTGTGCAGAGGTGATTCTGGATGCATTAACTCTGGCATCTCTCCTGTAAAACCACTAAGAGAAAAGCAGTTTAAGCCAGCATACTATTCTTCAGTAAAAAACCTCACAAGTTTTAATAACCACTCACAGTTTTAAACCACTTTTAATAAGTGAACAGGAGTTTTAGAGATTTCTAATTCTAAAGTGAGGAGGGAATGTTTGAGGGGAACAAGAAAAAGCCTGGTGCTGCAAAACATGGTTTGTTCCTGTCTCTGCCATAGATACTGAAAAGTGGGTGTCTTAAACTGGGATCAAAGTGTGGGAAATGCTAAGTGTCCACAAGCTTAGTATCTTAATTGTGGCCCATTTACCTGAGAGGTAAGAGCTTTTCAAATTTCGTCTTTAGATTGCTGATGTCAAATGATAAATACCTTGCAAAGCTGTAATGAATGGAACTTTGTAACACTTTGTTTACTTTTAATTTTTTTTAAGCCTATCTTTTAAATGTGTTTGCAGGGGCCAGCTAGCTGTGTAGCATTTTCAAGAGATGGAGATTTGTTTGCTTCTGGAGGTTCTGATGAACAGGTATCTAATTCATTTCTGAGTTATAATCCAGATTCACGTTTCTTTAAAAGGTGCTGCATTTTATTTTCCATTGTTATTAATGGGAAGCAAAAGTGCACCCTGTATGTCTGGACGATGCTGAAGTGACTTGCGGTACTATCAGCAATATCTCTAGAGGTCAAGCCCTTTATTTTTTTGTGTGGCAATTTAAGACGTAGCGTCTCAAAAAACCCATACCCAATTACCAAACTGCCCACAGTTGGCCTGTTGGATGAGTCTGTTGTAAGTCTTCAATGAGCTGTGTTGCATTGTTTCTAATCCCCAGGTTAGACCCATCTTTTAACAGCACCTTTGCTAGCTGTGAAGAGAGACTTCTGAGAAGGCGCACTTTTTCTTCCCTGTTGCACAGTGGAATACCCTTGTTGGTTAACCATATAACTATGAAAGAAAAATTTGATATAAAGGCATGATGGAAATTTGTAAATGAAGAATAAATGCACTTTCTGATAACCAGATGAGCTGCCTGGATTCTTGGGTGTCTTTTAGACCTCTGAAATCATTGACTGATTGCGCTTAAGTTTTTCAGACTTGTAGAGTCACTGCTGAGCGGTTTACTCCATAGATTTCCTCTTGATGTGATTTATGTGTTAGAGGCCTCTTTTCTGAAATCAGTACTGTGTTATGGAGAACAGAGGCCTAGTGGGATTTAAGTTTGATGTCCAGCTGACAAGCTAGCTTCAGATCTCTAATGCAGAGCTTAGTGCTAACTCTCCTTTTCGTCTCAATGATAAATGAGTGACTGGTTGGTTGGGGTATGGCTGATAAATATCAGAATGCTGAGCCTGGTGTTATAAAATATTTGTGGTTTTAATGGTATATTCTTCATGTTGCTTTGAAGTTCTCTTGGTCATTCTAGTTTAATGATGTTCTTGACCCAAAGAATGTTGAAAGAGGTCATTTATCCGTTGAGAACTCAGTTGAGCTCTGTCTGTATTCAGAAACATATTTACAAACAACATTCTTAATTTAATCAACAGTAAAACTCTTCTAGGTAAACTTTGTGTGGATTTGCTGACTTTTCTCTGAAGGGTTGAAAAAATTGACCTATAAGCAAACTTAGAAAATTTTAATGGAATTAACTTTCTTCTCCAGGTAATGGTGTGGAAGACTAACTTTGATACAGCTGATTATGGGGATGTAGTGAAACCCCAGAAATGTGGCAGCAGTATGGATGGGACCCATGGCACTGGGGTATGTCTGCATGCAGTAATCATGGACAGTTCCTTTTCAGTACACTTTGTGTAGCTTGAGAATATGTCACTCAGGTGGTTGAACTCTAGAATCATCTTTCCCTGATATTTGAGCTGCAAGATCTGGTATCGTTTGGTTTTGTTTAACTGTGCTTACTTTATAGGAAAATTATATATAATGATTTTAAAAGGAAGATAAACTTGGTGCATGTAGAGATGTGGTTTTTTAGTAACAGCCCCTGTTTAAGAATGTGGTTCATAATGGCATGAATGATAGTTCACAAACAAAAGCAGATGTGAGCAACAGTTGAAGTTGGCTTTGCTAGCTGATATGAATCCTTCAGGATGGTGTCAGCCCCGAAAATAGAAAATGTTCACAATATCTTTTCACTAACAGTCAGCAAAGACAAAAAAAAATTGCTGTGTGTAGGTGTCACACATGATAAATAGGTGACATTGTACTGGGGCTCTTCCGTAAATACCTGGAGACATTAGTTCATATCTGTTCCCTGAATCATGTGTTAAGAGACCTCTGAGTTCTGACTGTACCCAGGGCTAAATCCAGCAACTGAGTAATTCAGTGATACACTGATCAAAGTGGAACTGATGCTGGCTGTTACAAAAGTGACCCTTTAAAGCTACTGCCCATACAAGCTGTAATTTTTGCACATGGTGATGATTCATTTAAACGTCTTTACTTTGTCTTGTCAGTCTTTGGATATTTTTGATACATTTTGGTATACTTACAGGATTCTGCTATATGTTATTACCATGGCTGTTTTTTGGTTAGTCTTGTTCAGCATGAGCTGTAAGCTGAAAGGCTCTTTGTGAACCAGGGGTCTGTGCAGAAGTGGCATTGCCCCAGCTGATGGGTGAACTTCTGGCCAACATCCGTTGCTCTCTGGCAGTGTCTTTGCCCTTATCAATTTAGATCTTTGCTGGGATAATAAACTTATGTTATCTCTCAAACACAATGATGCTTTTACTTAATATGATTCAGTCCATTGCTGGAGATACTGGAATAGCCACAGTATTTTGGGATGGACAAGATTTGAGTCTGCAACTCTAAGCCTGATGCCTTACTATGTGGAGTGCTGTGTAAAGAAAGTGAATAGAACCAGAGGCTGGTTAGTGTTAGGTTAGTGGGAGAGCATGGGAGGAAGCAGTCACACAAGGAAGGAGGAGTTGAAAGTGTTTATTGATCCTTGGCTGGCTTTGGCTAAATCTGACTTTCCTTTTCCTCCCGTCCTGTGTTCTAACTCTAAAGTTATGCAGGCTATGAAACTATCAGTCCAATGACCTCTTTGTTTGTTAGCCTATTGAACTGGTCTAGCTTTGAACTCTATCTGTTTTCATTTAAAATATGGCATAGTGTAATACTAGGGTGAAATGCAGCAGGGACAAAAAATTCATTTCTGGGAGAAAAATACCACTTTTGGTTTGTAACATGCCAATGAATGCCTTAAATAATGTGGACAAGATGTCAACTAATGGAAGATGATGGTAAATTTACCCTCGCCAGTGCTGCTGTTGTTGCCAGAGCATACTATCCAGTAGTAATTTAAAGAAAGGAAGACAATGCCAGAGCTCTTCTAAAAACTTAGTTCTTCATTATGAAACCTCTTAAGGAACCCATTGAAGGGAGCTGCTGAACAAATCTCTTGAACAGTGATTAACCACTCTGAACATCTGTCCCTCCAACAGAACTATTCCCCTGTGGAAGAGAGTTTATCTGGCAAAACATCCAATAGATGCTGCTGTGGCCAGCTGTTTGTGTGCTACTGACAGGCAAATCCATGTCATGTGCTGTTGGCTGACAAGTGTTTGGTCTACTGGTGCTCTGAGCCTGTAGGAAACAGGGCACTTGGCATTTGGAGGTGTAATGTGTAGTTTTGGACCAGGTGCTGTGTATTTGCAGAGGGAGAAGTGAATTCATGCTCAATCAAGCAGCAGAAGCATACTTTGGGTTGGGGTCCTAAATTACTTCAAAGCGTTTTTTGAACTCCCACCCAAATGCAAGCTTCAGCTTGGGCATGCAGCATGGGAGCTGCAAAATATAGCTAGTACTGTATCCTTGGATTAAGGCAGTTAAAATTGCTAAAGTTAGGAGGGGGAGAATAAATAATGTCCTCTGAGAGCTTGTTTTGAATACCCTAGATTAAGATTAAATTTAGAATTGTTCTGAAATGTTCTTTGCTGTTGAAAAGAAACTGATATCTCTGAAAATGGCTTCATTTGCTATTTTAAGTATAACCTGAGCATGAAAATCTTGGCTCCATAGTAACTTGTACACTCATGTCAGTCTACTCTTTTCTTTCAAGTGAATGTCATGTCTTGTATCTTTTAGAAATACATCATGCTGGGCTCTTTAAGAGTACTATCACTCCTACCACTCACTGCAAGATTTAAATTTCACTGTATATTAATTTCTTTCTTGTTTTGAGCCAAATGCTTGCTTTTTAAATAGTGAATTGCTTATTTTGGTGGCTTCTGTGTAGTTGAGATAGGTTTTTTTTATTTTTTATTTTTTTTTTTTTTCTGTCAAATTCAGACTTGAAGCTGCCACCTGCAGATCTTGATTTCATGCCAAGGTCACCTTTTCCTTCAATGAAAAGTGAACCTACTCCTTCTTTCCCTGCTACTGTGTTAGTGTGCCAGGATTCTGCCTATTGAGTAATCCTGAAATTTTGCAGGCATTTCAGGATGTCATTACATTTAAAACAGGTTATAGGTTATTAATAGGTTATATATATATAATGATATAATATATAATAGGTTATTATTTGGTTTTGGTACCCCTAAAAATATGAACACTATTCTCAACACATTGAATCTGTTTTCACCCTTGAGTCCATGAGAATATTTTTCCAGGGAGAGCTTATATAGCTGTGTAGCTGTGTAATTATTTTGTTAAGCATTGTGAAAGCACAGATATTAATGAAAACAGTGGCTGTGTAAAACCACTCAGTACAGTATCTGGTTTCTCATTGGGAGCGTCTGACTAACATGCAGGAAAGAATAACTGAACACAGACATCAAAACTAGTTTGTCATCAAGATGAATAGGAAGGAAAAACAAACCTAAATAACTTGTGGGATAAGAGTCATGAAATACTGTCAAGTTTGGTGAACTTGAAAACAAACTTGCTTCAAACCAGTTTTTACTTCCATAGGCAGAGGGAGGCTGGAGCCTTTAGAAGATGCTGGTTTCTCAGGCAGTTGGTTCAAATTCGGTATGAATCAGGGTATTGGACTTATTTGTAACAATAGGCCTAAGCTTCAAAGTTGCGCTGCCCACCTACTTGTGTTTTCTGTAAATATAGGAGGCTTGGGATATGCAGCTTGCTTTGAAACTAAACTGATCTGTGCAAGGGCTAATGCAAATGAAAGAGAAGGAATATAAGCAGGAATTGCAGTCATGACTATGATGTAAAAGCATAGATGTGAAAGTGTGATAAACTACTAAACTACTAAAGCTGTCAGAAGTGAATTGTAAGTATGTTAGCATAGATGTGAGACTGTAAATGTTAGATCAGAAGCAGCACCTCTGCAATAAATGCTTGCATAAATTCTAGGCTAACCATTGTTGCTTTAAAGTGTTGCATAATCACCTTGAAGCCCAAAGTTCAGGGCAAGTGCTCCTGGTGTGTGTGGTGGGAAGCTGATGGGAAGAAATGAAGTCTTGGAGTCCTGTGCCTTGGTCCTGTGAGTGTGCTTGCTTTGATCTGAAATCTAAAGGGTAAATTCACACTTTGTGCTGCAATATTGAACGGTGAGGACCTAAACAAAAGTCAGAATGAGAGGTATGGCTTTTGCATGTGAGTTCAAAGATATGAGCTCTTATGCTTCTCTGGAGTCGGTAACTGTAAGCATTTGGGTCTGTCTGGGTGAAGAGTTGTATAGGTTTAGATCAAAGGATGTGTTCACTGCTCTGATAAGTTGTGACAACATTCATCATATGATTTATTTTTTCCAGAGAGGGCAGATAATTTGTTTTATTTGGGGAGTTTGGTGGTGGATTTCTTTTTTACAAGTACAAGGAAAGCTTCGCATGTGTGGTTACAGCTGATGTGAGTGTGCAAGAACACTTGTTTCATTACAGGACAGATTTGCTGCTATTGTTGACTAATTCCAGAAAGGCTGTGTATGGTCAAGTGTCACAGCAAATGTTGAATGGTTGGTGTCATGTGAACAGTTCAGAGGTGCTTGGGTGTTCATCTAAACTTGTACACTGAAAATTTTGAATAAAAGCATTGTAGCAGCAGCTAAGTGGGTAAGCAGCTTTTCTATGAAATATTATGGAAAGTAGGAAATATGCATTGATACAGAGATTTTTTTACTCAGGTTTAAATATAAATCTTCTGGAGGTATGTTGTAACTCTGCAAAATATTATTGTGCAAAGGAAGTGGCTGATGAGGAGACTTTAGCCTCAGCCTCTGCATATAACTTTCTAATGAAAAATACCTTAAAACTTGCTTGTGCTGAGGTACCTTAGAAGCAAACTTGTCTTCAACAGGAGGCATTGGGGCTTTGGTCTAAAAAGCAGTGAAATGCATAGGCTGCAAGGACTGTGTGTGGTCTGCATATCTCAAACTAGGGGTGTCCTGGTGAGAGGTAAGAGGTATAGCGGAACATGAGCTTACAGGTGATGGGGAAATGTTTCTCCTGTCACTGCAGTTGTAAATTCTGCAACCACAGAACTTAAATAAATGCAATTTAGTTTTCAGCTCCTGGCAGGAGTCTGAGACCTGCTCACATGAGTGGATGTACAGACAAACTCAAAAAAAGGTAACCCTTTGGTAAGGGCGATGTGGGAGACATGGGCAGAAGTGAGAACTGTCCCCTGACATGCTCTAGCCAAGAAGTCTTTCTGCTCTTCTGTAAATCAGAAGCACAAATGTCTTAAATATCCTTACCTCCTATGAAGTAGGAGATACCTCAGTTACAATCTGAGATACAATCTCAGTTGTGGAGATACCAAATGTGTGGGCATAGCTGACCTTCACAAGGGGAAGCTTGGTAAGAACAGCACTGCAGCAGAAAGGACTTTGAAGTGAGTAGCCTGTGACTCTTCAAATGCATCTTTCGGCCAAGACAGAGATTCAGGCTCCTTTTACAGTGGTGGGTTCAGAACTTTCTCCAGGCCTTGGACTGTGCTTATTTCTTCAATGGTAAATTTTCCAGAATAGTCCTGTTGGATAGGATTGGAGGCTAATTCCAGAAAACATGATCTGATCGTGACATTGTCTGAGGCCCATAACTGAATGTCCAGAGCTGACTCCACCTCTCTCCTTTACTGGTTGGGTTTGTTTGGTGACCTTGGGTACCTCCAGTGCTCAGCCCATGGTCTCCCTGCTGACTGCAGCAGTTCATCCTGTAAGTCTGTCCTTGTGTAAACAAATTCCTTCTGAATTACTCATAGGCCAGATGTGCCTCTTTTTTGGACCTTTTGTCTTCCAAACTGGTAACTGTATCTAATTTTGGCTTCTGTTATTACGTATGAATGCTCTTGTACTTTTTTTTTTTACTTGCTGTGAAATTCCCTCCTGGGAATCAGTTTCATTGTGTAGAGCTGCAGCTCTTTGCAATAGGATATGAATGTGGTTTTTGTTTGCACCTTCTCCACCTCCTTCTATTTATTTAATTTTAAGCATTGTAAGGGAGGGATCCTGTATTCAGGAGCAAAGATCCAACCTTCAACCTACAGTGAAGATGTAGTCTGAAAAATGATTACTTTTCTAGACCTACTGTCACCTTTCTTTTCAGAGGATTCCCACTCTGGAAACTTTAGTCTGTTGCACAATTGTTTTCCTCCTAGAATAGGTAGGTAGATTATGTATTTAAAAGAACAGCAGTGTGATGAGTACTCAAGGTGTTTCCAGTGTTCTCCATCCTACTTGGCTGTACAAGCAGAAACTTTGTAGGGATGAGCAGGAATCTTGCTATGATTGATCACAGGAGCTCTTCCCTACATCCTTACCAAGCAGGGTGGTTGAAGATGGTTACCCATAGCTGCCTAAACTTTGCTCCTCTTTCATTGACCGAAGCCCACTTATCTAAGCCTGTGTCAATATGTGACCTTGGAATTGTTTTGTGATGGGACAGATGTTCAACGGGGACAGAGAAAGAGATTGAGAGCAGCACTGAAGAGAAAGACTTGAGTATGTTGGTTGACAAGAACCTTAACACGACCCAGCAATGGGTTACTTGCAGTCAAGAAAGCCAAACGTGTCTTGGGCTGCATCCAAAGCCCTGAGGGCAGCAGGTTGAGGCAGCTAATCCTGCCCCTCTGCTCTGGTGAGATCCCACCTGCAGTGCTGCTGTTGGAATGAGTTCATAGGAGGCTATGCGGATAATGAGAGGACTGGAGCACCTCTACTATGGAGACAGACTGAGGAAGTTGGAATTGTTCAGTCTGGAGAAGAAAAGGCTCTGGGGAGATCTTGGAGCAGCCTTCTGGTACCTGAAGGGGCTTCAAAGAGCTGGAGAGGGGCTTTGGACAAGGGCCTCTAGTGACAGGACATGAAGAACATGAGAGAGAGGAAAAGGCAGCTTGACTTTCCAAGGGACTCTGAATGGCTGCAGCAACCTGCAACAGCCTTGCCTGGTAGTGGTTGGGAGCAGCTGTGCTGCTACAACTGTTTTCCCTTGAGTTCTGGTTTGACAAGATTTCTTGCAGAAATAAGAGGATCAGCTTTTAATTTCTGTCATCTTACAGTGAATAGATTTGTTCTTAGACTCTGTAACAATAAGGCAAGTCCTGACAAGTCATTATTGGTCAGAATAAAAATTGCCTTTTAAGTTCAGCATCTCAGGCTAATTAATGTAAATTCTCCCACTTAGGTTGCTTCTGTATCTGGCTTGTTTTAATGCTTGAGTCATAATTCAAAGAGATGAGATGGAAGCAAGATTTTTAAGGCTTTTCGAGCTGCTGTTCTATGCCAGCTTTCAGATGGATGAAGTTAGCTTAAGCTTTAAAAGTTCCTAAGATCTCAAACTTTTCTGCTAAAATTCAAACTTCAAGCAAGAGTAGTAACAAGTGCGTGTTGTAGCGTGTCTGTGTCTGCATGTATGTATATGTGGCATGCATGTGGCATATACATGGTATACATGTATATAAATAACAAAGTAGGTATGGACATGATAGGTATGTTACACAGTGTATATGTGCCTATTTCGGTGGAAAAAGTCAATTATTCTGATGAAGGGAATGAGCTGGAAGCTGTTCACACTTCAGGAGATCACTCTGTGTGTCTTACCTTGGAGGCTGATTCTTTTGGTATAAAAGAACCTGTAGCTGGATAACCCAAGGCTGAGTATAAACACATTTTTCCAATGTTTGGGTGCCTTTTCTTAGGAGTTTTTCCCAAAAAAACAGGACCAGAAAGAAGTAGTTCAATTCTTGGTGAAATTTCTTACCAATGGTTTTCATACTTTTGTTCCTATTGTGGCTTGTTTCCACACAAAACTGTTCCTTTGAAGTTTTTGTTGTTATTCTCCAGATGCAGTGTTAGACAGCTTAGCATCACTTGTACAACAAAGCTTAATTATTGCATACTGGATTCTGGAAGACGTCTTCCTATTTCCTAAGGAACACTAGGACTGATGGGAGGGGAAAATTGGTTAAGGGAAATAAAATGCCTAGGCAAAGTAGGAGAGCACAAATCTAAAATGTTGAAGGCCACCCTTAGCTTTTCCTTCTCAAGAAATACAGACCTGCTGTTTTGGTTTTTTTGTGGTGGTTTTGTTTTTGGTTTTTTTTTTTTTTTTTTGGACAATTAAGTTTTAGTTGTCACTGGACTTGCAATGGCTTTCAATTACTATTTCTCATTTTCACTGTTCACATGAATACCATTTGTGCTTTTGAAAATGCGATACATGCCAAACTCCTGTTTGTCTTCAATGTTACCTTGAAACTGATGGTACTAATGTCTGTCCTGATTTAAAAGTGACACTTACAGACTATAGAGGTAAGTAAACTGGACCAGCAGACAATGAACCACAGAGCAAGGTCACCGAAATGTGGGAGGGGAACAGATTTTCACTTTTGGTGAGACCCTGGTCTTGGCTGGAGATAGCCTGACAGGGTCACTTGCAGAGATAGGATGCTGGTATTTCTGCAAGCAAATCCAAATTTCAGTCCAAGTGAGTGTTCTCTGTATGGACAGGCTGTTTTGTACAGTTTTGAGTACCTTTGCTGGCCACTAGATCTTCTCCTGTTTCTGTCCTTCCGGGCATTTTGGTCAGCAGAGCTGGATGCTCTGATGCTGTTTCACTTAAAATACACAAGCCTGCTTCATCCGCCTCCTTCTGCCAGTGGTTCACTTAGTTTTTGGCACAAGAGTGCCTTGGGATTTAAATGGGTTTGAGATGTCCCTATTAACTCTTACTTCTTCCTGCGTTTGTTAGAAACATGGCTGTTACAGTAGAGGTGTCAAATTTTAGTGGTTTAACTTGGGTTTTTTAATAGCACCAATAGGGAGGATTCTGGATGTGTAAATAATTGCATCAAGTCCAACATACCTTTTGTCTGAAGCAAAAATCAAAGGTAAGTACTATTCTTTTCACCTCCCTTCTATTTTCTCTCTCCCCCTCCCAAAATTCCCTTCATTATTAGAACTTGAATTCTGACATAAGAGTTGAGCACGGGTGAATGGTCATATAAATTGTTTCACAGAGCCAGTTTAACTTGTGTCCTAAATCGAGTTGTTACCTTATGCTGGTCTGGACAGTAGATGTGGAGTAGTACATGTCTTGAAGAATGTGATTGTTCCAGAAATTTCAATGCTACCTTGAAGAGGGAATGCTTTTCCAGGCCAGAGAAATGTGTTTGTGCTCAGTCAATGATACTTTGTGTGTAGCAGGGAGAGCTGAGGCTACTTCTGTGCTTTTCACAGTATACTCCATCCGACCTTCGTGTGGAGCTTACCTTGAAGCTGATGTGCTTCCACTGGATGTCACTGTTGCTCTTTGAGAATGCATTTAAAGTATCACTTGTGGTGAAAATGACTCCTCATAATAGACTTTTAAAGGTATTTCTCTCTTCTTTGGATTAGTAGAACTGGGACCCAAATGAACTTCATCCACCACCTTTGGGGTTTTTCTGCTGCTCTCTTTTTAGGGGGATTTTTTCAGCTAAGATAATGAATTTGATTGCACTTAGGGAATTTTAATACATTGAAGGTCTGTGTTGAATTGAGCAAATTAGATGTATGTGTTGCTTAAAGGGTGTGCTGTCTTTCTAGATACTTGAAAATTAATTCTCGGCAACATCATATTCTTTTTAAAAAAAAACCCCACCAAAACACAAAACCCTCAAAAGAGTAAATACACTGTGTTAATTAATTGAAAGAGACTTAAAGGTAGAGCTGAACCTACCCCCTTCACATCACTCAGTTCTTCCCATCCATTGGAGAGAGGTGAGGAGAAAGAAAAAGAAATATTTCCTCTGGATTGAGTTATAAGAATCCTACGTTTTATTAGTAGATGCAAAATTCAGGGAGGTGGTTATTGTATCAATGTATCTTCTAAGGATCACCATTTAAGAGGCAAAATGGCATTTTTTAGTTGTCTCTTGGAGTTTGTTATGGATGCACATGTATTGCGTAGTTCATACTTGCCCTCCACCCCCTGACAAGCACTATAATTGCTGGCCAGGATGCAATTCAGCCAGAGCAGTTTTTGTAAGAGGGCTCAGTAAGCGACCTCTGGAATGAAGGCTGATTAATTTTCCCCTTCCCCCAAGTAGTTGCACTGTGCTGTCTTTAAGTGGTTACTATAAATAAATCACTTCTTCTTTCCCTTTGTCACTGAAAGCTGTATTGTATTCTGAAACTGCTTGTCTCTTCTTCCTTTAGTGTTCAGCTGCTCCTTGCTCTACTCCCAGTGTTTAATAAGCAGATGTTGTAATAAGATATTTAATGGCAAATACATTTGTTTGGTTGTGCTGAATAAATTGCGCACTTGAACTCTGACTAAAATGAACTAAACCTCTACAGCAGTGCCGTTGTTTCTGGTGCCTGTCCCCAGGATTCAGGGGGCACTATACCCACAGGTGAGTCAGATGAGAGCACAGGTATCTCTGCTTGTAATCGTGATACTCATTGGTACAGAGACTGCTACAATTACATATTTTTGCAATGCTTTTTTTAATCTGTTAGAATTTAAATCTGTGGTGGCTGGCTCACCATATGCTATAGATTGTCATTAGGAGAAGGGTGCCTGTAGCCTCTCTAAGGCTGTATGTCTCTAAGGGTTTTCTTGTTCATTTTTAGGAACAGCAGCTGATGTAGTCTGCTTTTATAAAATTTGAAAATGTTTGTCTGGAGGCAATTTGGTTTTTCCTCAGCTGGGTGCATATATCCTGGAGCTGAATAGTCAAAGACCTTGGTCAGTTGGAAGGCTCCTGTTTGGAAGTCACTGCTGTGACCCATTGTCACAGTGTTCGTTTGGCTGTGTCCCTAGTTTAGACAGAGGCACTAACTCAGAAACTCCTTGCTGAAGGCTGTAGCTATGGATTAGTTTGATGATGATGAGC
Organism: Dasyornis broadbenti; assembly: GCA_013397935.1. Taxonomy (NCBI): domain Eukaryota; kingdom Metazoa; phylum Chordata; class Aves; order Passeriformes; family Dasyornithidae; genus Dasyornis; species Dasyornis broadbenti. The sequence continues at coordinate 41,193 of VZRN01004188.1, forward strand.
AGGAAGGAGCCTTTCAAGCAGCTGTGGTGTTCAAAGTGGGACAGTATGCCATGCTGTCATGCTTCTGTTTTTAAATGTAGATATACTTCTGTTCTTGGGGGTGTTGCCTTCAGGAGTCCCCAAGGCCTTGCTGGAGGGGGCTTGCCTGGCTTTTCGTGGGGGTGGTAGGTAGCATGTGGGGTGAGCAGCAGAATGTGGCATCTGACAGCTCTGGCTTCAACTTGACATGGTGAGGGACCACATGACCCCTCACAGTGTGGGGACATCTCTGCAGTATTGCCCTTGCCAGACTCTTAAACTTCGTGAAGTATAGCAAAGAGAATATAGACTCTGAGTTCAACTCTGAAGCTTTTTATGAAAAGCTGTCTGACATATGCTATAAAGATAGATGGAGAAAATCTGTTGGTACAGTCATTTTTCTGCTCTATGAGTCAGCTTGTTCTAATGGGTTTTGAAGTGAATAGCTCATCATTTGGGGTTTTTAAGTGCAGATTGTATGCAGTGTTAGCTCGCTCAAATTTCTGCTATGCCGTGTTTGACTGGCCTGAAGTTACATCATCAAAATAAGCTAGTCAGCCTTAAAATAGAAAGAAAATATGTTTTTTGGATGCTAGTTACCCATTGAAAAGCAGTGGTTTGTGGATTTTGTTTGTTTTCACTTTTAAATTTAAGCTACAAATAGCAGGTTTTTAAGGCTGGATTTATCTCATCTCTGCAAGATCATATTTTAGTTGATTAAATCAATGCATCAGTGAGCAAAGTGTGGCTCTTGGGTTCCCTGCAGCACAGAAGTAGTTGGAGTGTGGCTCCCATGCTGAGGCAGTTTTGTGTGACCTGGAGTGTGGACTGTGTTGGCCGAGGGCCAACAATAATCCAAATTATTCAAGCAGGTGGGAGGAAGGAAATTAGGAGAGGCCGGTATGGCTGATACCACCTGATACCCAGCTGCATCCCAGGCCTGTCGTGGAGCACAGAGACCACTGTGGAGCAGCTGCTCTATATGTCATTTAAACCTTTCCCTTCTTTCCTGCTTCTTATGCAAAACTGGCCTTGTGAGGCTTGGCCGTAGGAGGATGGCTGGGTTGGCAGGGTCTGGAAGAATGGTCAGCTCTCTCCAGCTGTTAGTTGCCAGCAGCAAGGCATTCTCCTGTCAAAGCTGCTACTGCTGCAGCCTCTTCTTTCTTTTTCTCTTCCTCACCCCCTCCAGTCTCCGCCTTCCCTAGGCACTCACATTTCTGCTCCTTGTACTGCTTCTTGCATATTTTGCCTGTCTGTTGAGCTGGACCTCAGCCTTGGGAGCCTTTCAGTGGCCTCAATCACTGGCTTCCAGCAGCACAAGGCTTTTAATGTATATTTTTAGAATATACGTCAGTTTTTATATTCAAGTCTATATCTTCATGACGTACTAAACAGTTTGGTGGTTAAAGTTATGTGAGCTGGTCTTGTTGCAGTTTAGTTGCACATCTGCACACGTCTGGCATCAAATGCAGAGAGGTGCAGGTAAATCAGTACTGTGCTGGTGAGAAATGTATTCCTGCTGTTGCATAGCAGAGAAGAGACGGAGGCAAATCTTCATTTCTACTTTGAGAAAGTACATGTGGAAGAACTTTTAGAGACTGTTTTTCAATCTGTCAGAATTCCTTGCTGCTTTGTTGATTTATAAACTTTGTGTGAGTAATAAGTGCATGGGATCGAGCTGCACCAGGCACTGGGCCATGGAGAAGTACATTTTGAGAGATGTGATCTTGGCTTTAGATTCAAATCTTGTCCATTAGTATAAATTGAGAAACTGAAGTCTGCAGTTGCTTAACCAGTTGGCTACCTCCTTTAGTTAAACTTCTCTGAACTGCTTCTACTGGCAATAATGGAGATAAACAATGCGAATAGTATTTGTTCTCGAAGAAAGATACCATTTTGAAAGAAAAGGAAAGAAGAATAAGTTCTTTAGTGGAGATCTATTTGTTTTTCAAACTTCATTTATTCTGAATGAAATAATCAAGCTTGCATGACTAAAACAGTTGCAACTTCAAGTAAACTTGTTCTTAATCTCGTTGAAGAGGAAAACCAGTTCAAGATATAAACAAAACTAAGATTACTAAATCAAAACAGTTCCAGTTGGAACATAACTTAATTGTGGTACAATGTCTTGCCTTCTTGCAACTCTCCAACATGGAGAGAGGCTTTAACTTTACTGTTGAGGTGAAATAATTAGGTTCCTCTTGGGTAGCTTACTTAATTCTTGTCATTGGGATGTAATGCTTCCCTGTGGCTCCAGTAAGTCTTTGTTTACCTGCAGTCTGTGCCTTTGTGCCACAAGAGCACACCAAAGTTCTTTGCACATAGAAAACTAGAACCTTGCAGGATTGCTTCAGGACTGTTATCTAAGGTTTGCCTTTCCTGGTGGTGATTTAAAAATAAAAGCACACAAAAAACCCCCCCGAAAACAACAAAACCACCCTCCACCTGGAGCAGGCAGACAAGTCAGCAGAAGCTTGTCCTTTTCCAGCTGTGGCAAGAAAATTCCTTTTCTCCTTTGCCTGTTTTTAATAGCATAGACTGTCCCAGCATAAGCTGTCCTTTACTGTTTACCCTCCATGGAACAGAAATCCTTGTGCAGTTGTTTGCATCGCAGTAGCAGATTATGTCTGTTTATTTTTCTAGCAGTCAGAAATGGATTGTGATATTCATCATAAGAAAACAAAACCTCAGGATTCTGGTAGGACCCATCAGCAGCAAGAGGAGGAGACCAGTCTTGCAAATACCCTGGAGCATATTATGGGACAGCTGGATGTTCTGACTCAGGTATGGCTTGCTTTTTAATTTGGTAGTGACAAAGATGCCTGTGACTGGAAGAATTGGGAATGTTTTGCAATAGTTTCATAGTCTAGTTATATGGCTAGTTCAAAACCTCTGCTTTTTAGTAGTATTTTGATAAGTATTTCATCTTCTGCTTCTCAGTTTATCTCTTATCAGTTCCCTCACATTGACTTCCAGCTTAGGCCCTGCTCTTCCCCAGCTCCTTTATATTGCAGTGCAGTAGATGGCTGCTGGAGCCAGCTCTGATAGACTGTGCTGTTAGCCAGGGTTTATCTAAGGTGATGCCTAAAGGAGTGGTTGGCAGAACAACTCTGTTTTGGTGTATAATCTCAGTCTCTCTTCCCTCTCCCATTATACCACAGCCTATAGTTAAACTCTGTTCAGATACTGCTCCTTTCCCCCACCCAGCATTCACCTACACAGTCCAATTTCTGCAGTATCCTCCTCCCATCAACAAGTCTGGGCCCTTCTGTGCCTTGTTGCTGGAATGTGCTTTTCAGCCACAGCTACAAACAGCTAATCCCTTGCTAAAACATTAACAAACAGTTATTTCTTGGAGTCACTAAGCAATGCATGAACAGAACCAGCCGTGAATGGTGATCATCACAGAATGTGTTTACTTAATAAGAATGTGGGGATAGAAGTGTTTCTTGATTAACTAATAACTGCTACTAGCTTACTGTGAGGAAATACGGTTTCTGTTTGTCTGGACCTGAATTTCATTGGGTTTTTTGAGGTATGTGAGAAGCAGGGAGAAAACATGGGATAGTAATCATTGGAGGTCTCCTGTAGCTGAGACCATGGTGGTAGGATGGAAAAATCTGTTGGGAGGGTTTTTCTGTAAGTTTAAATACTGAGGAAAAAGCAGGTCTTAAACACTTGGTTTTGAACATGCTGATTAGTAGTCTGATTTAGCTCTCTGCTCTTGAGAGAGTTAACTTGTCAAAGTACTTGTCAAAGAGTGTAAGATGATGGGTTGGAGCGCCCATCAAGAGACTGAAGATTGATTTAGGGATTAAAAAACATGCCACAACTACAGGGAGTCTGAAATAGTGTAGGATGAAACCCAAAAGGTATTTAAGTTCACTTGGCAGAAATGCAAAAAAGCACTTTTGCTGTGATCTTTAGAACACTGAAAACTGGAGGAGGGAAGGGAGATCTTGTGTGACACTGGGCCCTCATACTTGTGAGTGAAAAGTAATCCAGTGTATACACAACATATTTTAATACTGTTTTTACGTCTCCGTAGTAAGCTTGGAATGTGATTGTTATCTTTCATTACATAAATCACATCCACATTTCTGATGATGGATGTGTAATGGCTCCTTTTGAACTTCATAGGTGTTTAGAGTAGGCAAATATTGCAGTAAACAGTACATGTGGGATTTAACCTAAATATAAGCAATGCAAATATCTGTGTCGAAGATATTGTGTAACCATAGAAAATTCTAAATGTTGTTTTAAACCTAGCAGAAAGAGAAATTGAGATCAGTGGGGGAGGAATAAATTAGTAAGTTATAGGATAAAATTGGAGATAGCCCTGAAATAGTAAAAAACCAAAAAGCTGCCTTGAGTAACTCTGGGTTCTTCAACCTTTTACCTTTTTTGTATCATTTTTACCATCTTTGAAGTACTTAATTTCCCATTAGTTCTACTCTGGGTATGTTGTATTTTGTATTAACACCATTTTAATGCATTTGTACAGGTAGATGTTCCTGACACGCTGTTTTCATGCCAAGGTTTTGATATTTAGCAGCGACACAAACCAACACCAAAAAAAACTTTAGTAAATGAACCTGGACAAAGTCCTTAGTCCTGGACTAAGGGAGAAGGCTCCTCAAAGGGGAAGCATATGGGCAGGTAGCAAGGAAGTCCTGGAGGGCATCGTCTTGCATGGCTGAACTTTGGCTTTTCCAGTGCTGATGGCTGGTAGAAGGGAATGCAGCTCCGGCAGAGCCACTGTTACCCCTCTTTCATGCTATTGATGTTCTCTGGTAGGAGCTGTGGTGTGTCGAGGTCCACGTGAACTGGAAACAGTGCTTGATGGTGTGCGGTTAGTTGTCTTTCCAAGGCCTTTCTGCCAAAGCACAAATGTATGTTGTTCCCTGCATGTAGCAGATTCAAACCACGGGGTGTGTGTGTGTGTGTGTGTGTGTGTGTGTGTGTGTGTGTGTGTTTGAGCTTTGGGCCTGCTGACTTCTCTTTGTGAAAGGAGGACACCACTGCTTCTTCAAAAACAACGAAATACTTTCATAAATAACACATAACAGGTGTCATTATTTTCTCTTCGTGGAGAAGGGCTGAAGATGCTCCTAGTGCTCTGTTAAAATCGTAATTCTTGAGTGTTGCTTGTTTAAAGAAAATTCTTAAGGGCATAAGCAGGGCCATCCACTTGAAGGCAAAGGACGTGATATTTCCAGAAACCCTCTATTGATATAGCCGTCCATGGGCTTTTGAGGTATTTAATTCATTAGCTCCATGGGAGCTTGGATTTATTTCTGATGTGGTGTCTTGAGTTCCCATGTTCATTGTTTTTGTTGTAGATGCAACACTGTGTTACCATCATGTAAAGTAGCAGTGGGGGAAGGTTTAAGTTGTGATAAACTACTTTGGGAAATTATGCAGATATAAGCCTAATTTATTTTCCTAATATTTTTTCTGTAGCTGTCATTTCAAGGTTTAAACCTGGTATCATGTAGAAGTGGGAAGGAGAGAAAATACTTCCAATTTCTGCTGAAAGAGGTGATAGTAAGTCATCAGCTGTGGGCTGTCATCTCTTGCCAGCATACAGCTTTGTTCTGAGCTACACACTTGAAGCTGTGTCACCAATTATTAGTACCTTCACTCTGCTGGAAGTAGATTTCCAGACAGAATGAGGTGTCATGAGCTTGGATTCAGTGGGATTGTTTTTATTCAACTCAGAAGTCTCTTCCAGCCAGTCACTAATTGCTGACGCTGTTGAGGTGGTGTACCCCACACAGGTGGATACACTAGTGCAGACTTGCTCCTTCAGCTGGGCACTTCAGTTCTTATCAGAGAGATAGATTAAAAGAATCCAGTGACTGTTGTGGATCACAACTAGCAGTAACTACCAGAGTGAATAGAAGCTTTGCTAAGATTCATTCTTATGTTGCTGATATGATTTAATTCTTTAAGGTTTTGTCAGCTTTCTTTCAACTGGTCTTTGATTCAATGAGACCTTTTTTTTTTCTTCCTAGTCCCCAAAGCTCTGTCAGGATATCTTTTGTTTTACTTGTAAGAAAGTGGTTCTAATATGACCTAATATGACAGAGTCTTCATATGTTTTCCTAAAAGTGGTTTGTGTTTGGCCTTACATGCAAATAAAGGTAATGATTGGCTGTATTTTTCAGAAGAGTAGCATATGCTTGATAATTCTGCTGCATTGAAGAGTGAAGTTGAGACCTCGACATAAGCCAGTTGTTCCCAGTAGTTTTGGATTACTTAGGTACCCTGGTTCCCCATTGTAGGAAAGCAGTTCACATCTGGCAAAGGAATGAGGAAGATGAGAGTAATAAATGTATGATACAGATGCTTTGCTCCTCCCTTTCTTGCAGCTTATTGTCTTGTCAGTGCCTCAGTGTTTAAAAAATCCTCTACAGGCATTTCACAGATGTGAAAAGGAGAAAAATGCAACCTGTTTATCAAATTTTTTTTTTTGAAGACTGTATCTCAGTATCTCAGTGCCTGTATGAAGAGTTGGGGTGAGTTTAAGGGGAAAACAAGGTGATTTTCTCTCTTGGATAACCTGGCACAGAAAGGTATGTTTTGGCTGAAACAAAAATGTAGCAGATATTAAAGGTTTCCTTGGTTCAGGTGTGTCTTCTGCACTTAGAGCTGAACTGCCCTTCTGAAAAGATCATCTGTGAGTAACTGTCTTGGCTGCAGTGGAAAACTTGTATTTGTAGTGGTCATCTTCAAACAGTTTAATGCACTCTTGTCCTCACTCCAAACACCTCCAGCTGCTGTGTTCTCTCTGTTCATCTGTGGACAGCAGGCACTGAGGCAAAAGCTGCTTGCTGGTTTTATGTGGAAAGGAAGATCTCTTCTCCAAATGAAGAGTTCAGAATCAGGTTAGCATAAAAATTCATAAATAGCTGCGATGATCCACCCACAGGAAATGGCTTTATATGCTTCCCCAAACTTGCATTGAAGCTGGGAGAAGACAACACACTGAAATGGAGAAGACTTGATAAATCTGTAAAATAATCCAAAGCCTGAACTGAAGAACAGCCTAGCTCATGTGAGATGAAAGGATTATTTCACTCTAGAAAAGATTGCAGGCAGAGGGAAGGAGAAGAATTTTTCTAAGTTATTTTTTTAGCATAAGAAAAAGGCTTGGACACAAGTGAGTTACTTTTTAATTAAAGCTGAAAATGTTTGTGTGTCCAGTGCCCAATAATGAAAGCAAGTAAATCATATTTTTATTCCTTTGTTGAGATGTGGTCTCAGGCCTGTGTTGGTGAGGGATGAATGTGGTCTCTCTTTTGAGAGACACTGAATGTAAATTAAGCAACTGGTTTTGTAAAATATATGCTTTTATGATTTCAAGTAGTTACAAGTCAAGAAGAAATATGTGGCAATGGGAGGGGATCATGTCCTAAGTGCTTCTACCTTTGCTTTGCACAAATGTCTTGATTCCTGTGTTGCTCTCAAGACCTGAACACCCACAGACTACCAGTGGACCCAATATACTGGAAAAAACCAGCAAGTAATTTCCATTCCAAGAGAAATGGTTTGATATCTGAAAGGCTAATAAAAAAGTTCTCATCTGAAAAATCTGTGGCGTGTCAGATGAGCTTGGTTTTTAAATCTGAATTTAAAGGACATAGAGGCTATTTCTTATGAGTCAGACCCATCTTTTAGAGATTCAGTAGCTTTGATCTCTCACTCAAAACAAATTAAGTTTTCTGGTATTTGCCAGTCCTCTGTGTCATTCAGCAGAGCTATTTTTTTTCTGAAGTTTACTTCCAAAACATCCTTGTTATAAAATCTTGATGCAAATACATTTTTCTTCTTTCTAAGATTGCTTAAATTAAATGCACTCCTAGGGATATTGCTGTGTTAGCAGGACACTGTCTGAAGGCTGGCTTTTCAGAAGTGCTGATCCTCTCCCTGGATGTTCACAGGACCCTCACCTTCCATATTCCCTCAGTGGGAAGGAATACTAAACACCTCCCACAATTTGTTTTCACAAGCACTCTTTGAAGATTAATATAAATTTTTGTTCATCTATTGGATACCAGCAGCTGATTTCATTTAGATGAGTGATTTGCATCCTCTCAGAGGCAGAGGACGGATATGGGAAGGGTTTGAAGTCTTTGTGGTTGGGGAAGACCTCCAGTAGTGTGGGGTTCTAACCTCTTTATTGTTCAGTTGCTGTCATGGTGCATGGTTGGATATTTTGTTGTATGCCATCCTGACTGGCTGTGTTTTATACTGTGGTGAAACTGGAGTCTCCTGACTCCTTTTGCTGTGCTGGTCCAGCCCCAGAGGTCTGGGAGCTCTGCACCACGGAAGCTGCACAGAAGCCATCAGTCATTGCCTTCTAGAAACTGGTAGGATCTGATGTAAGTTCCATCAGTTTAGCTTTGGCTGATCAACTGTCAAGACTAAAGCAACAGCAATGTGTGATGAAACATTTTTAATCAGAGGGCTGTAAATGGACAGACTCAGTTGCAAAGGTCTTGTGTGCCTTGTGTGCCTTGTGTCTCCATCTTGTGTGCATGAAACTGGCAGAGCCTGTTGCTCATCTTTGATGCTAGGATTGATTTTAATACAAAGAACAACCTTTTCTGTGCCCCAGGATTCCTTTGGTCACTGTGATGCTCTGTGAGCTGACCATGATGCTTGCTCTGGCAAATGCTGGATGGCGCTGGAATTTTCAGGTTCACTTGTGTGATTTTCCCACTGTGAGAAGCACAATGAGCACTGCAAGTGATCGCTTGTTGCTGTGCTGAGTACCACAGGAGGAGATTTGTGCTTTACACCAAAGTTGTTCCTATAATTTAGTGAAAGGGTTGCTAAACTGTAATTTGAGTATCTGCAGAAAGTGAGGTGCAGTGGGAGGTGGAAGGAGAGCTGGCAGCTGAGAATGATGGAGTGGTTTGGTTGGAAGGGACCTTAAAGTTCCTCCAGTTCCAACCCTGCCACAAGGTCAGGTTGCTCACAACCTGATCCAGTGTGGCCTTGAACACTGCCAGGGCTGGGACAGCCACAGCTTCTCTGGACAGCCTGTGCCAGGGCCTCACCATCCTCATTTTAATAATAAGGGGAGGGTAGCTGAGCAGTATTGGTTTTGAATTTTATAACTAACCGCTTCCTTCTTGTAGTGCTTTGGGCTGCTAAATATAAAAAATTCTTTACTTTTGAAGTATCCTCAGTAGCAGATACCTGAATGCTGGCTGAAGAGAGCTGGAGGGACTACAAACTCTCATGCCCTGCACTAGAGAACAGATAAGGAAGTTGTTTAACCACACAAGTTCTCAAGCAGATCTCTGTGTAGGGATCCTGATGAGGCCAGGCTAGTGCTGGCATTTGTCCTTCTGCAGTCATGTATTCCTAATGCATGTGACCCCAGAGTGACTTTGGATGAATGTGCAAATCCTGCATTGAGGGGTTTGTGGGACTTCCTGACTCAGAGGTATACAGCAGCACTGACCAAGATGTTCCTGTCCAGCCACATTGGAGCTAAGTGTAGGAACAGTAATAAAAGTTTGTGGAATTTGAAGCATGTTACAAATTAAACCTGGGAAAATTCGTGATGTTGAATTAAAGAAAGAGTGAGGGAAGACTCAGTGCTATCCCTAACTCAGCCTGGTGTGAAATATTCAATGCAAATAGGCTTTGTGAGAATTCACTTTAGAGTTTGCCTTCAAAGCCATTGAGATGGTGAGGAGTTACAGACCTGATTTAAAATATTTGGGATAGCAGATCTTGTTTTAGTCTGAGCACATGAGGAGCTATCATTTCTGTTAGAAATCATCCCATGTTTTAATTTAAACTAAAATCCACCTTAATTATGTATTTGATCTCTGAGGTTAAGGCTTTGACCACTGGAGCGGTCAAAATGCAAGCTGGTCCTTGCAGGCATTAGTTTGCTACATAAAGTGTTAATTACTGTGAAAGCTTCATGCCATGTTCCACTATGAGATGAGACCTCCTCACTTAGTCTGAACTGCCAGCTCTTGCTGAGAATACTTCAGAGCATGCAGAATGTTGGTAGCTGGCTTGGGTGCCATCTCAAAGCTGTGAAGTTACAAGTTGCAGGTGGGGAGGGCAGCCCAGCTCTCTTTAGTGTGCTTGGTAAGAGCAGGAGTCTGCTCTGGGGGTCCCAAGTGCAGCTGCTGAGATGTAGGGGCACTGGCAGCATGCTGGGGCAAAACCCAGTATGGGAGGAGGAGAAGCTGTTCTTACCGGACAGGTTCATGCTTGAACTTTTGCTGCGTAAGTTCTCCCATGAGCCTTTCAGTCTTGCAGCTGCAGTTTGGAGTTGTAAACTTTGGTTAATGGCAGGAGTTAAGGTTTTTTTTCTCCTGTAAAATGTAGGCAGGGCTACCCCAGTGCAAACCCTTCCTGTGGTAGTTTGTTTCACTCATTGTATTAGTTTAGAGGAAGGGCTCCCAAGATTAATTTACCTGGGTGCCCCTTGGATGCTAAGGCAGCATTTTTGTGATGCAGTTTACTTGTACTTCTTGGCCATGTTTGGGAATAAAGTGGTCTCTGAAATTGCTACTTTTAGGGAAGACCGTAAGAAGTTACAGCAGGGCATCTTTGGAAACACACCAGCACTGGCCATGCTTGTTACAGAGGGCAGAGCTCTTAAGCCCGCAACTCCAGGTCAAACTTGACAAGTCTCGTTTTGTAAATCCATGGACCATCTGTAGTCTTCAATGTACCTATTGAAAGGCATTAGTCCCTAAGTTTTTCCTTGTACCCACCCAGTGGTGTGGAGAAACTGTGGGTGCAGAAACTTAAAAACTTCTGCATTTGTTGTGTGTTATTTTGCAGGGGTTTTTTGTTGGTTTTTTTAATATAAATTGAAAAGAAAATGCTGTCTTCATAAATTAACGTCAGATAGGAAAGCAAAATCTGAAGAGGCAGATTTTTTTCTTGGGCTGTTTGATATGTTAGTGCTCTGAAAAATCATTTAGCATATGCTTAGAAAAACCAGTGGAGCAAACTTTTGAGGACCTTTTTATTTAAGTAAAGCTAGAAAACTACTTCTGCCCTCTTGGAGATCAGTGGAGAGAGGGATTTTTTGCTATGAATAAACAGGAATAGAAGTGCAAGTGTCCTATTTTTCCTGCAGAGAGCCAAGAGCACATTTATGGTGCAGTCACTGCAGGATCGTGTCTCTTGTAGGTTCAGCCTACAAGAGCTGTTGTTACTGGATCTGAGTAACTGTTGTTGTCCATACTTTTTTGGGGGATTCCCTGATTGCTGGTGATCAGTCAGACAGTTCCCTGTCCCCTGTGATATTACATGGCTAACTCAAGAGCCTCTGCCACTGCATACTGGAAAGGTCCTGTGCTGCACCTTTAGCTTGCAGAGGGTGTCCCTTAGCAGGGTGAGCTGAGCATTATTCCATCCTTCCATGCCCTTGCCCGCCTTGCCTCCAGTTCCAGGTTAAGTCCTGCTTTAGCTCCTAGCAGCCATCTGGCTGGGTGGATCTCTCCTGGCAGGAACTCCCACCACTGCTCTGGAGGGTTGCTCTCCAACTCTGCTCCCTGGCTCTGCACTCTGCTGTTCAGGTTTCCTTAGGTGCTGGTGGAACTGGTTTCTATAGGCATTCAATTAGCACCTGGTTCCCTTTATCTGTCTTCCTCAAAAGCCCCTCCAGGGCTGATGCAAAAGCTTCAGCCCTGAGGCCAGTGGTTTTTTTAACTGTCTCTGCCACTTAATCAAACATGTTTAAGAGGGACTAAGGAAAGGATATCTATGAAAGCATCTTGGAACAGCATCCCAAATTACTGTTACTTGGGTTGAGGGAGTAAAAATAACACGGAGGAATAGCATAAGGGGCTTGTCATCAGGTAAGCAAGCATGACTACTGGGTGCCTCAGTTTAGGTGTCCTGGGGGAAGATGGAAGTGAATATTCCCCAGAACTTAAAAAGTAAATAAAAGGCAACTTTTAATTTCTCTATAGTTTCTCATTAATATTTCCAAAGAGTAGAGCAGGTTTTTTTCATTGCTGAGTCTGTGAAGATAAATGAAGACAAATGTTGCAGGAAGTGTTGGTAGAAGTGATTTAAGTTTCCCATGAAAAATTCCTGTATTTTATTCTGATGCCTGTAGTAATGCTCAGTATATTACTGTAATGTCAGAAATACTCCTTAAAAAATAAATAGCTTGATCTTTTTCTCGTTTAAGCCTAAGCAGTGATCCTTCTGCCAGTTTGAGCCCGGACTTTAATAAATTATCCCGCATTTACTCCCTGGTGCATAATGGAGACATGTACTGTATTCCTGACACACCAGGAAGCCCAGATCCTGCCACAGAGTGCCAACCTGGCTCTAGTGAATCCTCCCTGAATCTGGCTAACAGTGTTCTCCTCCTTGCTGTAATTGCTGGTTTGTTATCTTTGAGAAGCCATAGCAAAAGCATGCAGGAGTTGAATGGGTGCAGTTTTATTTGCCTCCTGAGAAGGACTTACTTTATAAATAGCAACATGGAAATATTGTAAAACTCCCAGCTGCTAATAAAGGAGCTTTTCTGTGCAAGTTACAATATAGCGCTTATAGCAGCTGGGCAGTATTTGTGCTTTCCCTTACCTTCCTAGGATGTCAGATGCCCTGTCTATTTATATTCATCATACATTCAAGTTTAAACGGACTGTAGTCATCGATTCCTACTTCAGACTTCCTGAATTTCATTTCTGACTGCTACTTTTCCACTTCTAGTTTCCAAAAAATACTTACTGCAAGTTTTCTGCTTATACTTACATGCAATTTCCATTCCAATAAACATTTTTCCATACAGCTTTCTCAAAAATTCAATACTTTGTGAAATCTGCTTTACTTGCGTCTCATGGTGCCGCGTGTAGCAGCTTTTAACTCCTATCGATGGGATCATGGTGGCAATAAATCATGGGACAGAGGAACCATGAGTGATCTGGGCATTGCTTCTGGCAGGGCAGTGTGACTGGGACATTAATTCAGCTGATTATCTTTCTAAAGGAAATTTGATGCAAAGTTTCATTCTCCCTCTTTTTGATGGAGTGTTGCGTTACTAGTTCTTTTTATAAATGGAAAAGCCAGGATCCCCACTGATTTTCATTCTGTCTGGTTGCTTGAAGGATAAGATCTTTGCTGTAAACCCCTGGCAGACGTTCAGCCTGCTGTGTTCTGCCCTTGGTAGCTTTGTTCCTGGTCTCCAAGACAGTCACTAGGCAATGGCATGGCTGGATATGAAAAAGATTAAGTCCTCTCTCCTTTGAATAGATGGGAGGGCTCCTGCTGGCTCTGGGGCACCTGGGATGTTACCTGCTGACTCCACAATATTTCTCCTGGTTCTCTGTGTACTGCAGTTCCTGTGCCTCCAAAGGATGGAGATAGAGGAGGAAAAAACTTAAATGCAGCTGTTGCTGTTGCCTATGGAATATTTGGGCAATGCAGGATTTATTCTTTCAGGTGAAGCTTTCTATAGCTTCAGCAGTGCTCTTCTGCCTTGACACAGATCAGACATAAGAAATACGTTAGCTTTGAAATAATAAGCTCTGAACTATGTATACGGAGGAAAAAAGTGTGCATTATGATGCACTGGACAACCTCAAGCCCTTCCTGACTTTGTTGATGCGCAGTCTTGTAAGATGGCTCTGCCTTAGTGCTTATTGTTTTTACTATGCGTTTTCTTCTCCCCCACTACTTGTCTCATTCCCCAAATCATTTTACAGCAGACTTTTCTTAGTCTCAAGTGGCCTTAGCCAAGCTATTTCCTCTCTTTGTGCTTTCGTTTCCCCAGCTGTAAAATGGGGATAATGAGACCTGCTTGCTTTTGTCAAGCACTTAGAGATGTGCTTACGAAATGCACTATTAAAAGGCTTTCTATGTATAACTGCTATACAAACAGTGGTTGTCCAAGTTTATTTGAATTACTTTAATAAAGTCCAAGGTTCTGAACATCCCTTGTTTTTAGCAGAGGATGTTATTTATGCAGTAAAAATGCCCAAAATGTGAAGCTATTGATCGTTGCTGATAAGTTTATGGATATTAAAGCATTAAATCAGCACCACCCCCATTATCAGCCATTCTGGTGTCTCTGGAAGCTGAAAGTGGTTGTGCATAGCTGGGGCCCTTGATTATCTTGGAGTGATCAATAAAAGGTTTTCAGCAGAAGCTTTTATTGCCACGTGGTTAAAATGTTCATCCTGTGCATCCTATACATGATGACTTCAGCTCGAGGAGAAGGAGAACAATCCTTTGTGGGGTAACTGGACACACAAAGAAATGTAGGCATTATGTTGAGGTAGATATTGCCACTTGGAGTTTTTTCCCGTCCCTTTCCTGCTGCGTTGTCTTAGGCTGGGAAGGTTTTCTTGCCTGTCATGATGCTTGTCCAGCAAGTTTTGAGTGTTTTAATTACAGCAGACCCATAGTATTCAGAGAAGGCAGAAGACAGTTGGAAGCAAAGAGGTAAAATCAGAGCTATAACTGAGCAAAATTGTTTAAAATCCCTGTGTCACATTAGCACAAGAGTGTCTGGTGGCTCTCCAGTGTGTGGTGCCTCATCAAGAAAGGAAATGCAGAGCCCAGTCTGAAAGCACCGGTGCTGAAACGGGTACTTGGTGTTGTCTGCAGGAGAGCTTTGTGCCCAGTGTCTTCTATTGCTCCTCTCTGAAGTCTTGTGGGGCTCTGCCCTGCTAAAATGCTGACACTGGACTTCCAGCCTTGAAATACCTCAAAATACTCCCATGAATTTGGCATTTTATTGTGCACTGAGAATACAGTGTACAGTGTGTCTTTGTGAGCAGCTCAACAGCAGCTTTCACTTTGTTTTGCAGACAGTTTCCATCCTGGAGCAGAGGCTGACACTCACTGAAGACAAGCTGAAGGAATGTCTTGAGAATCAGCAGAAAATCATTCAGAACAAAACAAACTGATTTCTTGAGATCAGACAGGAGCTGAAGGCATTGGGAGGTTTGAGGTTGTTTGTGTTCCTAACAGACTGTGTGTGACTTGCTTTAACAATTTTGAGCACAATCTATTTTTCAATTGGAATGTATAGTTACTGTATCTGTAAATAGCTTTGTTACTTTACTAAAATAAAAGCAATATTTTATTCATAAGTGTGGGTAACAATTGTGATCTCTTGTGCTTTCCAGAGGTACAGCAGCCAGTGTGTGGACTGAGTACTAACCAGGAAGGTCACATCTCTCCTGCCTCTGGTCCTGCTAAGTTAGTTTTAAAGTATGTAAGCATCTTGGAGTTGCCAAATGCCTGGCCCAGGCTGTATTAGGCTTGTTGCTGAGGTGTGTGCTGGCTGTAGGTGAGAAGCAAAGTGCTCTCAGGATATTTGGGGCAGTGGTATTTCACCTCTGGTCTAGGACCATTTTGAGCAAGTGAGGTCCTGTGCAACTGGCACCTGGAAGGGTTTGTCTCAGCTGAGTCTCACGTGGTAAGTCTGACAGAGCAGTTGAGACCCTGGATGATATTTGTGCAGAGGTGATTCAATCCAACAGATTTAGCCTGCTCCCGTGCACAAAAGCAACAGACTGAGGCTGGTAGAGAGTCCCCAGTGTGTCAGATGCAGGGTGATTTCCAAGTGGATTTTGCTTTGTCTTTGCTTCTTAAATTCAAGGCAGGGTAAAGGGAAAGGAAGGCAACCAAACAGTGGAATATTTTCTCCACCATGGAACTCCCCTCTTCTCATACTCGACTGCATTTAATTTTCAGTCATTTTGCAGATCTTTTCACAGTTGAGTAGCTCATCATTGGCACCCTCCTCCCCTCATCACTCCTCCTGAGAATTTTGGGGCTTTAGCAGGTGTTCAGTGTGTAGCTGCACAAGAATTTGAACTTCTGGGAGATCCTGTCTCCAACACCTCTTCTGCTAACACATACTGGAGGTCTCCTTTCTTACAATAAACTCTGACCCATATTCCTCGAGAAATGAGCTGCAGGAACTTGAGCACCTCAGGGTTAGTGTAACTCTCTCCACCCCTGTCTGTCTGACCCCTGCAGGTCTGACAGTCTGCCTCAGTCCCTGCCCTTGGTGCCACCAGCACCTGCCAGCCTTGCAGAGCTTCCAGGGCCTCCATTTCCAGATGTGTTGTGACACAGGCTGGTATCCTTACTTCACATGGGGTTTAGCTGGTTTTAAGGCCAGGCTGTGTGGTTTTGGCTTTGGGGTGGTTTTGGGTGTTGCACCTGTTTCTGTTGCAGGCTGTGTTGTCTGGGACAGCACCTTGGTGGTGTTAATACTCCTCGCCCCACCTGGGGGGAGCTGCTCGCCTTTCTCTGCCAGCACGAGGAAGCTTCTGATCTCCTTCCCTTCTGGTCTTTTGTACATCTCTAAGAACCCCTTGCTGGCATTATCACAATATTTCATTCCTTCATTTGTGGGAGGCTGAGAGCTTTCTCATTTCCATGCTTGGTTGATGATGAGTTTCTCTCTGCTTTGCCACAGACTTTGTTTTCTGTTTCCAGGCTCTGAGTCTGATAAATCATTACTTTCCCTTAATGGAATCAATTTAGTGGTGATATTCTGTGCTCTTGCTCTAAGCTTTCAGTGGCTTTTTCCTGAGAGACTGACATAATTTTCATTGAAATGAGTTTGTGTGGTGATGCAGATGGGTGGGGAGGAGGGGACTCAAAGGTACCGTGGCCAATTTGCTACTAGAAAAAGGCTGTTCTTGCCTTGACCTGCTGCCACTGAAACAATGGCAAAAATCAGTTGCAAGAGCCTAAAATTTTAACTTGATCCTCAGTGTTGTGAACTGGCCTTTGGGGTGGGGGTGTGGAGGGGAGAGGAAAGTTAGTGTTCCAACAGCAGCTTTTAAGCTCAGTTGGTCAGAGCATGGTGCTAATAATGCCAGGGTCATGGATTTGGTCCCTGTATGGGCCATTCACTTAAGATTTGGATTCAATGATCCCTGTGGGTCCCTTCCAACTCAGAATATTCTGTAATTCTGTGATTCAAAATGCACATACACAGGCAAAGCAAGATGTGGAATTCATTCAGCACTTCCCATGGGCCAGGCAGGTGTTCAGCCATCCCCAGGACAGCAGGGCTCCATCACCTCTAGTGGTGACTTAAGAAGACAAATGTCATCACTCTGAATGACCCCCTTTCTTCTTCTTTCCCCAGCTTTATATTCTAAGCATGATGCCATATGGTCTGGAATATCCCTTGGGTCAGTTGGGCTTAGCTGTCCTGGTTGTCCTCTCCCAACTCCTTGTCTCCCAGCCTCCTCTCTTGGGGTGGGGTGAGAAGCAGAAAAGGCCTTGACCGGTGTAAGCACTGCTCAGCAACAACTAAAGCATCCCTGAATTTTCAACTCTATTACCAGCACAAATCTGAAACAGCCCCATAAGAGCTACTGGGAAAAAAATTAACATTATCCCAACCAAAAGTAGCTCATCGGGAAAATTGCTTTTCTGGACTTGGCTTCTTGTTCCATGTTGTTGTTGAAGAGGTAACCCAGGGTGGGTGGGTGTGGGGAGTCAGGAGGAGAGGGAATCTTACAATCTATGTATGATTTAGGTGGCAAGAAAGGTAATCTGAAAAGATTCTGACAGTATTACCTACTTTTTTGGTCCTAAATCTCAGCAACTTGCTCCATCTGCATTTTCCGCTTTACAACCCTCTTACCTGGAGTAGGACTTAAAATGTGCCAGCCAGCACTTCTGAAGGCTGGCTATTGCTTGAGAGGCAGGCAAGGCTTGGAAAATACAAGATTTACATTTTACTTGTTGTGCTTATACATTGAGCAACAACCTCAAAAAAAAAAAAAAAAAAAAATCTTGAGGAGCACAAATCCTATTGCCTGTTTTGTCCTGAAGCTCTACGCTTTATCCACTAAGCACCACAGTTTTTGAGAGCTGAGGAGAGAGTAGCCTCTGAAGTGAGTTAAATCCACTTTTATTTTTACATTCATGATTTTTTTTTTTTAATGTGGGCACATCTTCAGTGTCTGATTTGTGGAGCTGTTTACTCAGGGAGCAGTGGAGCCAGCCAAGTGAGGAGCAGCCTGTGGTTTGTCCTTGGGCTGACATGGCCTCTGCACTGCCTGAGGCCAACTCCTGCCTTGAAAACCTCTTGTGGTGAGCTCTGTGCAGGTGGAGGCTATGAAGAGTTAAAGATTTTGTTTTGGATCTCCAAGGCATGGTGGAAGCCAAGTTCTTAAAAAAGTAGTTTAATTTGTTGCCATTACATTTGCCAGACATATGACCTCACTAAACTTTCAGCAAGGGTTCTTTGTGCTGAGATTGGCCCCTGGGGAGCCCGGTGCTGCTGCAAATGGCTTTTTGGCTGCTGTGAGTATGGAGCATGTTAAACATAACTGTGATCTGTGAAAAAGTAAGAATCTTCAAGCATTGCCCACTTTCTTTCCTGTCTGGGAGCTGGAATTGGACAGATGGACAGCAGATCTCATTACTGAATAGGCAGAAACAGCAGAGCGCTGTGGTACTGACTTTCCTGGCCGGGAAGCGCAATGTCCAGGAGCATCCCCTGCCCATAGGCTCATCACTGGACATGAGTTCACCAGCTAACTAGGAAATAAAATCCAACTATGATCTAAGTAGCTGGGCTAAAACTAGCCAGCCTTGTGGTACAAATCACTTATTATATAATCCCTTTAAAGAGCTGCTTTTGAACGAAATGTTTTTTGAAATATGAACGAGTAGGAGGGGAGGGAAGCGAATAATTTTACAAAGGTTTGTCACTCTGACGTGAGAGCAGGGCTGTGTTTCTTCTCCTGCTTTTAGAGATAGGTGGTCTGCAAGTGCTTCTCAGGTGGTATGACCTGACCACCTGTTGTTTTGGAAAGGAAATAAGCTGGGAAAGAAGATTCTCTTATTGATACTCCTTTGTGTATTTGACCTGGATTTAGGGTACTGTAGGAAGTTGTTACGTGTGTCTCAGGGAAAGCTGGCATCTATTTGTAGCTCTGCAACAGAACTCTCACTGCAGGCAGACATCACTCTTCAGTCCCCTGTTCTCCTTGTCAGGGGAGATGTCTGTAAATTACTTCTTCTATTGAGGTACAGGTTCTGTGAAAGAAGAGCTTGTCAGAGATTTGAATGTGGGGTGTCAGTGAAAAGAGTGAAGTGGGCTTCCAGGGCACAGGTCTCTAGCATCCTTTCCGTTCTCCCTGTCTCCTTGTAGCACAGCAGCCAGTGCTGCTGGTGAAGGTGTGCTTAGAGCCTTTGTGCTGCACTGCACAAGTGGCGGCTGTCACCTTGGGTGGAGTTTGAAGTTATCTGGTATCACTTATGAGCAAAGGTAGGGATACATGGTTAAATCAGCAAGCTGGGAGAGGGTGCTGTGGGGTGGTCTCTGGTGGGGGATGAGCACTGTGAACATCTGGCGATGTTCTGGCAGAGGGGTAATGGTCTGCTAAGCTGCATCTGAAACAGGCCAGGTGGCTACTGCTCAAGGCCAGAAATTTGCCATCTGCAAGGAAGTCTTTCCCCAGTGACCACCTTTAGATTTCTTCACACTCGCTCCAGCCCTTTCTCCCTGATAATGCAATATAGCTGGAAACGCACCATTTTGTTGTCACAAATGGTAGGCTTAAATCAGTGCCATGACCGAGTGCCAAAAACTTGTCACCTCTGTTCTCCCTCGCTGTTTCTACTCCCTGCAGGCACCTTCCATGCAGCTGATAACTCACTGCTGCCTTCCAGAGACCAGGCAAGCTGAGGATACAGTGGTGCTCTGCATGGCAAAAGGATTTTTCTGTAAAGCTCCAGAGGGGAATGCTACTGAGGCTGATCCTGCTTACTCCACATTTTGTAGCTGTGTGGAGCTGGTGGTAGCTGTTCTTGCAGCTGGTGACTGAAAGGGTTAAGCTAAGTAGCTGCCTGGATGGAGCTCCTGCATGGCCTTGCTTTCCTCTGGGGTGGCTGCTCTTGGCAATGATTCCATCCTCACGTTTTCACAGCCAAAGCTGAGCTTTGGTGTGCAGATCTTCCAGCTGGAGGAAGGACTTCTGCCTGTTACAGCTGAAATGGGCAGCTTGAGAGTATGCTGGGCACCATGAGATCCGCCTGGCAGCATGGTGTGGGCAGGGGATGAGGGGGTCATTGCTTTTCCCCTTGAGTGAATCTACTCTGCTACGTGTAGATGCCATAACAGCCACAAAAGCTCTGCCTGTTTCCTGTTACACTTGGTCCGTGTGATAAAGCAGGTATCTTGTGCTAACCAGGATTAACTGAGATGGTTTTCATCCTGTGAAAGCCTAGGAATATCCTTTTCCTTTTCTTCTTCTAGGTTATGGTTACTTCAGAAGACATTGTTCTTTTCATGCTGGGGGTGGTAGGTGTTGGTTTCTGTGTCAGAGTCTTCTGATGCAGACCTGTGGCTGGAAAAGTTTCATATTCCATGTTGGGTTCCCTAGACCAGGGGCTTTGTCCAGGAGTTAGGGATGAAGATTTTAGCTTTTGGTACTTGTCCCTCATGGACATCAGTCAGTAGAACCAAGACAGAGGTAGCTGTGGTGTTGCAGAACTGCTGAGTGGTCCTGGAGTGAGAAAGGCAGGCTTCAAGCCTCCTGTTTGTGAGCAAGACCCCCCAAGGTGACCTGTTTGAATATGGCCCTATCTATGTCCTGTTAAGTTAATTAACAAATAAACTGTAATGTCACTTGATCTGCTTAAAGATCAATGCTCACCTGCTGGGCTATTTTTTCCTTTGAAGCTCCTGTTTGTTTCCTACGGGAGAGATTATCTGACCTGTGCATTTGTGTGATGTGTTTCTTTCTTTTGCTCTATTATTTATGAAATCAATAGATCTTAAAAAGGAACACTTGCCACAAAGTGTCTGGAGCAAGATGTGCTGGAGGAGAAAGTGAAAACCTGCCCACAGGCACGGCCTTTGCCATCAGCCCAGTGTCTCTGCTGGAAAGAAGAGGAGCTCACTGAGTACAAAGGGGTGGATTGTCCATGAAAACGCCTTGACAACAGCCCAGGTGATGGGGGTAGAAACGGAAATTCTTGTCTGAGTACCTGCAGGTCACACAGTGAAGCAGGGTCAGAAAAAAGGTTGGGCCATGGGCTCAGTGTTCTAAATTTGGCAGCCCAGATGGGATATGGGAGGCATGGTCCAGGCTCTGTGCTGCAGAGGATCCTGAAAATTCTTTGGATACCTTTGAGAGGGGCTGTTGGTGGTGTTGAGCAGGCTCAGAGTGCTCTGGAGACTTTGCAGCTGTGGTGAGGGCAAGAAACAAAGTCAAGTCAGTTTCTGTGTCTGCTCCCTTCCGCTTTTCTCACCCTCTGACAGGAATGGCCCTGTTGGTTTCCCTGTTTCCCTACACTCCCTGCTCGTGGCTCAGCAGATGATTTTGGAGGTTATGTTCTTTGCTGCAATTTCCCTACTGTGCCTCTCCTCACTGTGCGCTGCCTTCATTGCCAGCTCTCACAGGAAAAGTAAAGACGAAAGAGAGCAGAGATGATTATATTTAATAGCAATGAAAATTAGTGTGGTGATTGAGGGGCTGTTTTCCTTCTTGCTCTCCCACCTTTGAAATCACACGTGGTCATCTTACCAGCCCTATGCAAGGCTCCACTGTGGCACCAGAGGGGAGGGGAAAGCCAGGTTGCATCTGTCTTATCTGGGTTTTCCAGCCTGGCCCTGGTTGATAGGAAAGTAGATTCTTTTTCTCCCCTCCCTTGAATGAAAAGCCCTTTTGCCCCCTTCTGCAAGCACCTCTGCCCTGGTCCCAGTGGGTTGGCTAGTCTGCCTTTTGCATGCAAATACTTTGCTAATTTAAAAGTTGGGAAAGGAGCAGCAGAAAGCTAATGAACGTCAGCTGAAGTCCTCTTTCCTTAATCCACCCCAGCATTTCACAGTCTGGATCAAAGAGCTGCCGCTTACCCTGCAACAAGCTGCTCTGGCCCTGTCCTGGGAGCCCAGGCTTTGAAAGAAGTCGCTGGTGGTGGAGAGGTGCTGAAATAGCAAATGGTAGATCTCCAGCAGACACTGGAAAAGGTTTTTGAAGATTGACATGAAATGGACCCTGTGGTATCTAAGGTGTTCAGAAAGCTGAAGGCTGAGTGAGTGATAAAAGTACTGTGACTGTGGCACCTTGGCTGGAGCTGGTGTGTCTGTCTGCAGTGAGTGGCAGTGCAGCCACCAAGCCCAGGAGTAAGTGCATGCTGTGGCCTTGGCACAAACCTCTTTAAAAGCATGACTGTGATTCTTAACCCAGAATTTGTTTAATGTCCTGGGTCCCCTTCTTATCCTTCATTACCTTCCCATCACCCTGGACCAAACGCTGCTCACTGCAAGCGTCTTTCCCCAAACTCTGCAGACAGAGTGCAGGATTTAGCAGTGAACCAGCTTGTATTCCTGATGTGGGACATACTTACCTCTCCTGTGGCAATCTGTAACCTACTTCCACCCTCCTGCCTGCACAGACTGATGAGACTTTCCTTTCCTGCTGACCAAGGAGATGCTGGATCTGGCTCCACTTCCTGCCCAGGTATTTCTTCTTTCCCCAAGGCATGAATCACCCGAGGGCTTTTGATGAGCTGTGGCATTTGCAATGTGGAGAGCTAACCTGTGTTGACCACTCCTCTGCTTAGGATCCCTTTTCCTTTTTCCTGCTAAGCATCTTTGTTTTCATCCAGTGAGAAGCTTTATGTGATTTAACTATTTAATTAATGGTTTTTTCTTTCTTGCTGTTGCTCACTCTAAAGCTGCATGGAAATTGTTCTTAAGAACATTTGCATCAGTTCATCTGAAGTCAATTCCTTGGCAAACTCAGCAGTGCTGCTATACTCCATCCACATCTTATCTGCACGACTTTAACTAATAACTCCATTGAAATCCCTGAGATTAGTTAAAACAAGCCCCTGTCTAAACAAAAGGGGGTTTGGAAGGGATTTAACCCTTTGCCTTCCCAGTTGCACAGACTGAGTAGTGGAGTCCCAGCTGGCTGCCTGGGAGCTTTGCCTCACTGGAGGGGAGATCAGGTACCTACTTGAAGATTGCTCAGAGCTGGGGTTAGGGCTGGATGGCTCAGGAGGCTTGTTCAAAGGTTATCAGCTCTGATGAGGTGCCCAAATACAAAACACAGGAGTGCAGACACAGCAGTGAAATTGTTCTTGACTCAGCACAGCATCTTTGCAATCATTTACAGGACTATTTTGCTGGAGAGGCTCTAATACCTCCTTTCCTCTCAGTCACGACACTGTTTTTCCTTTGCCCTGAGCCTTTTCTTTGCTTGAATTTTCATTCTGGCTGGATATAAAGCTGCCTTGTGTCCTTGCAGGATATGTTCCATGTTGTCCTTGCAGCAGGTGGTGTTCAAATGGGTCCTGTCACTTCTGAAAAGCAGATGGACTGGTGGTGGACCTGTGCAAAGTGTGGAAGAAGGTTTTTCCAGAAGGCTTTTTGTGGGGTTGTGTTTGATTTTGTGGTCTTTGTTCTCATGCAGGGATGAAGTCCATCAGGTGGTATAGACTCGGGCTCAGAGTGATGACATGCCCTTGGAAATCTCTCATCACCCTCTAGCATGGCAGACAGGTAAAGCCAGGAAAACATGTCAGGAATGCTAAGGAAAGCAACAGATGTGAAAATTTAAGAGGAAAAACACGGCCAGAGCTCCCTGAAAAGCTCAGCAGGGCCTATGGGCCCACTCTGATTTTCCTTTGCTTCTACCTTCCTGTAGCCTCTCCGGAAGCCTGGCGTGACTGAGAACTGTGTGCACTGTGTTTCTCATCACACCCTGGCAGTCATGGGCTTCTGCAGGCCCCACAGCTGAGGTCCTGGTTGGTGGGTTTTGCAAAGCCCCTTTCAAAAGGATTTCAGAGCCAGTCCTGTGAGCTGGACCTGATAACACAGGGCTGGAGGGAAACACGTGCACCACTTGTGTGTGCTGGTATGTGTGTGAGTCAACCTACATCCAAAAGTCTGGGATAGTGCTGGGAACAGTCTTTTTCTCAAGCAGGTAATCCTTCCTAGAGCCCCACCACATCTCTGCTAGGAGGTTTCTCAGCACTCTGGTCTGACGGAAGCCATCACACAGACGGGATGTCCCATAATCCCAGCATTGCACAGGCGTCTGTGGGGTGTTTGCTGGACACCTGTGAAATAGGAGAGGTCGTACTCTGACCACCCTTCATGGACAGGGGTTTCTGACTCACTGGAAGGTGGAGTGACTTAACTTCAGACGTGTCACTTGCCTGCAGATGGTCATGCTGTGACCTACAGCTGGGACATGGCGAGGCAGGTTTGGTTGAATCTGTCTGGGTGCTGCTGGCAGTGGGAGTATGGCATGGCTGGAGCATCCAGCGGTTCTGCCCCTGCCTCAGCCTATGTGGAGCTCAGCTTTGCAGCTGCAGTGGCTGAGCCAAGAGCAGCACCTGTGTTTCTGTTTCTTTTGGCCATCCCGTGGGACACTTGTGGCTTTGCCTACTGGAAGGTGCCTCAGAGTTTGGGTGCTGGATAGGGACGTGGTGTTGCAGGGAAAGTTTGGTTTGGCTCTGGGCTCCCTGTCCTGAGCTGGAGCTCTTGAGTCGACCCTGGAGACTTAGGCCGTTTTCTCCCATAGACAGGGATAATATTTCTATGAAAGGGGTGGTGTGGAAGTCAAAGCTCAGTGGTACCTGAGTTACTGCTGAAAGAGCTGCAGGTGTGGAAAGCTACAAGAAACGCACACTGTGGTGATATTCTCCCCTCTGCTGTTACAGTCCAGGAGGCAGAAATGTCTGTCAAAATAGAGGTTGCTGAGGGTAAACCAGTCTCTTTGGACGTTGCAGAACAGCATCCTAAAGACAGGCCCTCACAGTCCTGCATCCCTCACCAGTGTCTGTGCTTGGCTGAGGAAATAGCTCATGGCCGTGTTGAAATGTGTGTGGTTGGGTGACAGCCCAGGTGCAGAGCTCAGGATGCTATTTCATTTCCTGTGCATCTTACGGCTCTTCCCTCAAGCTCTTTCTCAAGAGGCTTTCTTGTATCCCACACCAAACCTTCTCCCTTGTTGACTCCTCACAGGCTGGTTTCTACACTTGGATTTTGTGTCTTATTTCTTCCTCTTTGTCTCCTGAGGGTTTCATGCTGCCTGTTAGGTTAACTGGAGACCTCTGAGAAGGGAGGGATCCCTCCCTCCTTTTCTCTTCCCTGCAGACTGCATCTCTTGATACACAGCCTTTCTCCCTGTTGTGTTGTGCTGAGTGACCAGGAGTGTGTCCCTGCTTCAAGTCCATTTTCTTGGCTCACCCTGAATATGCTCAGAATTTCCTAATAGGTTTTGCAGTTCCTGACAACCAAATCTTTCCTCAAGCATCCGGTATGGAACAGGCTGTTACTACCACTTCGAGACTCCTTTCCTTGGTTGTGTGCTTCAGGTGTAAAGCCCAAACTTGAATTCGTCTTCCCAGCCTCTCACCGCTCTCCCATTGCTGTGATCAGCCAAGGCTGGTGGGAATCTGCCATTCCAAGCAGGATGCTGGGATGGGGGCAGGCAACAGAGTCCTCCGCTTTGTGGCTCAGTGACTTGGCTTGTACAGTGCAGGAGAAAGCATCTCCTTTTGTCCATGGTCTCCACGTGGTCTGTACCTGACAATGTGCTGTATGAAATCACCTCTCAAACCTGACCCACGGAGCTTGTGCTGATGAGATAAGCCTGTGCTGGATGGGATCTGCCCTGGTTAGTTGTGTTACACCTGCGTTGCACAAAGTGGGTTGCTCAGGCAGTGTTACATCTTTCTTTAATGTGTTTGGGGTGGCATCCGCACTTTCACCATTGCCCAGGGTGGCTCTGGGCACAAGGAGAGGCTCTGCAACAGTCAGGGGAAGGAGCCAGGATGTGAGGCTCCCGCTGCTTAGGCTGGCTGCTGTGGAGTAGAAGGATTTCAGACAAAATCCACACAATTTGGATGTGCTCAACACTTTCCGTGAGCTTGTGAGCTTGACCTGCCCCCAGACAGTTCAGTTTCCCCCAGCCCCATCGCTGTGTGGGGCTGTGCAGCTGAAGGGAGCTGGGGAGGTCCTCCCCCAGCCACAGGGGAGGATTAGCTCCCTAAACCATGCCAATACAGTAAACTGCAGATCAAAGGCAGATGAGGTTGGCCAAGCAGTGTGCACTTCATCTGCCCTTCATCACGAAGCGTTCCTTGGATCCTGCCTGGGGGTCCATGGGTCATCCAGTGGTGTGAGAACAGTGCTTTGGTGATCTCTGTGTGCAGATTGTGGGGACAGATTAGGCTGCATGGGAGGCATAATCAGGAGATTACCATACCTTCTCTTATCTTAAATGCCCTCTCTTATCTAAATGCCCTCAGTTGTGCCTTTTGCAACAAAAGCTTAAAGGTTTGAGCAGAAATGAGTTTACCAGGTGGTTGCTGTGGTGTGTCTGGCTGAGCAGCAGATGCCTGGCTGTGAAGGGAAGCTTGCAATAACTTGTCTTTGGTGCGTGATGCTTGTGGAAAGCCTCTGGGTTGGCTGACTTCCACTATTTGCTTCCCCTGGACCCTATGCTTCGAGTGCCACTGCCCTGGAGAGTGAGGTTTCGTGTTGAGGAGCTGAAAATGGCACTGAGTATATGGCGAATGAAGGAAAGGGAGTGTGGCCCTCCAGCTTCACCCCAGTTTTCTGGAACAGAACATCTGAACCGTTAGGAAACGCTTAACTGGTGTAAGCTCTTGTTGAAGGAACTAGGTTTCACTGCAGCAAGGATGTCTTCAGTCCAGGGCAGATGTCTGCTCTTCTCAAACCCCATCCAACATTTCTGCACAAGCTCATTTTGTGTAGGATGTTTCAGAGGTCTCACAGTTACTAAATCTTACAACCCAGGTCAATAAAACTCTTTCTTGGCTCCCAAGGTGAAGGAGCTGATGTCACTGGAAGCAGTGCCAAGTGTGCCATGGTAATGTACACTCCATTAGGGACTGAGGTGGGTCTAGAAGAAATGCTGTCTGCCTTACTTGAAGTGCTTGAGAGCTGAGGTAGAGCTGACAGGTCTTGGAAATGTGTCATACCTGTTGCAGGTGTTAAGGAAGTGTCTGAAGTGCAGGTTACACACAAAACTTTCCTCTGCCCAGGACTCAGCTGGGTTGTGAGCAGTGCCAGGATATATAGCTGCTGGGCAAGGATGGACAAGTGCCTTGGTGGAAATAGTTACACTTGCATTCTCTGATTAGTTGTCTTTCCTAATTTCTCCCCCAATTTTGACATGTATGGATAGAAAAATAACTGTGAATCTTTTCTCATAAAAAGTACCTTTGTTTTCCAGCAGACTCCAGATCTGATCAAAGTATTTTGGGGTAAGGGGTATTAGTTACCCTTAGCACAAACTCATTTTGCAAAGCAGGTGTAAGGGCCGCAATGTGTTATCAGGAACTTGGAGCTTCATTGCTCTTTTACAGGTAATTCTGAGCTCGTCTCTCTGTGTTACACAGCTGCTGTAGATGTTTCCATATACTCAGAGAGTTGTGTTGTGGAGGAGGCATCAAGCAGCAATTTTCTAGTTTTCATTCACTGTTTAGAGACCTCTGTGGCCTTTAAAGGAAAAAATGGCAGCTTTTTTTATGACAAAGAGAAAATTTACTGTCTTCTTTGAAATTGCTTGTTTCGTATTGCTTAGTTGTTCTTAGCCTTCCAAAGGACAAGTGGTTATTATTGTCCTGCTATTGTTGAAATATAATAGACTTCTCATTGGATAGCATTGGGGAAAATTTTCTTTTGCAAAGGTGGAAATTTTGGGAGTCAGTTTAGCCCTTCAGTGGGAGTCATTCTACAACATCAGCAAGATGGCATTTGCTGCCAGCCAGCATCTACTGACTTGCTATGACTGAAATTGGGTGAAAGATTTGGGGTGAACAGCAAATTTGCAGAAAAATGTCACTTTTTTTACCCTGAGCCCATCACAGATTTAGCCTGGCTTTGGTCAGGGCAATGCTGAGATTTTTGCTGCTCCCCTGCGATCAAAGCAGTCCTTGGGAATCACATCCATGTACAACTTCCTCTTGCTTCCAGCAAGATCTGAATCCATTTTGCCCAGTTCTTAAATCCTACTCATCTTGTTTTATTCAGCACTTTTTCAGTCAAAGAAGTTGCTCATTTTGTCCTGTGTTGAAGCTTGTGAAGGTGGCGGAAGATAAACTCTTGAATGATTCAGGTATTAGGACATCAGAGCTAATTTCTAAAATGTCAGGAAGGAAAAGGCTCTCTAAATCACTCCCCCTGGCTTGGTAAAGCTGTTGCTGTGAAGTCACCTGCTTGGCTAGTGACACCTGCATGCTTCCCCTCTGGCCTTGGATGACAAAATGACTCCTTGATGTTCATGGTGTCCCCTTCCAGGTGATGTGGCCCTTGGAAGGCTGCTGCCACCCTTGGGCTGGTGAGGAAATCAAAGGGAATTCAGGGTCTTTTGTCCCTCTGGAAAATCCTTGCAAATTCATGCCCTGGTTTGAACATCTAGGGAAAAGTGATCAATAAATTGGTGACCTCCAGAGCAGAGATGCCTTGGGCACAGCAGCTTTTCCTAGCTAAAAACCATTTGAAATGGAATCCCTTCCCTCGCACACAAACCTCCTGTTTAGACTTTCTAAGGAATAGACCTGAAGTCTAATTCCAGACATCTGGACTGGAGGACCTGGCACTGGGCACAAGTGCAGCAAGGATGTCTCCACTTCTGGTTGTTGAGATGTGATGATGCAGCCTTGTGTAGGTGTGAAATGTCAGCAGTGACTGTTTACCCATGGTGCCTGACGTGATGTGCAAGGACCTGCCTATCATTTTGGACCATCTGTTTCTTGCTGTGGAGTTGTCTCTTGCCTTTCCTATGTCTTCCTCAGCCTGGTTCTTCTCTTTGCAATCATGGTCCCTACTGCAAGTGATGCTCTCTCCTCCTTCCTGATCTTCCATCCTAAGCCTGCTCTGTAGCCTTCTTCCTACCAACATCGTGGTACTGGGTTTGGGTTTGGATTTTTGTGGTGGATTTGGTTCCATGAAGCAGTACCCCTCCTGTGAACTTGTTTTTCTCATTTAAGTGGTTCTTGCTGTCCCTCCCTCCCCTTGGCGTGGAAGAGATACACTC
Organism: Dasyornis broadbenti; assembly: GCA_013397935.1. Lineage (NCBI taxonomy): Eukaryota > Metazoa > Chordata > Aves > Passeriformes > Dasyornithidae > Dasyornis > Dasyornis broadbenti. Next base: position 70,235 of record VZRN01004188.1, read on the forward strand.
AGGATCTGCCTGTCTGACTTGCACTTGCTCAAGTCCTGGGGACTGCAGAGCTTGTCCTGACGTGATCTTGCAGCAGTGGAGAGCACCTGTAACACAGGGGAGAGAGCATTCATTGCTGGAGTAACCAGGGAAATGGGAAATGCCTGCCTGACTGTATTAGAACCCTTGTAGTGGCTCTCCCAAAAGACTACTCAGGGAAGAAGCTCCCCATGTCATTTCCCCTCCCTATTCAGAGCTTGGCAGCACTGTAGGAGCATGTCTTTGTGCATCTGTGGGTAATTCTTACCCTGACCCCACAGCAGTGGGTCCCCGGTGCAAGGAAAAGGGATCATGCGCCCATTGCAGCCTCATGTCGAGTGGATGTAACTGTAGTCAGTTCTGCCTTGCTTTTGGTTCTGGGGAAGGAATCATCCCTTTTTCTCCCACCTCTGAGACAGGAGCTTCGTTCTTCTATGGGGGTGCCTTTCTCTAAGAGAAAGGGTAAAAACCCAGGAGGAGCAATCCCAGAAAGATCTGATCCTGTCATTTCACTTCCAGCCCTGTGTAGTGCTGAGCACTGTCTGCCCCAACCACCACCACAGTGTTTGGGTGGGCACAGGATGTCCTGTGCCTTGGCATCTCTCCTCTGGCTGTGTCTGGTTCTTGCTTTGTGGTTTCTCTTCCCTGGGCAGATGATGAATGAAGGAGAGCATTTCCCAGGACATCTCTCCTGGGTAAGCCTCTACAGTGCCATATTTATTTTGCAGGATTGATGCGTTGTGAAGTTTTCTCTCCGGCTGATTCAAGCAAACACACACAAATAACACTGCTTTTATCTGCCCAGGTCCAGACCTTACTCAAAGCCTCTGCTTGGCATGACTCACTCCTGGGCAAGCCTTGGAGAAAATAGAGGTGGTAATTCAGTTGCAGATCCCATCCTTTTCTCACAACCCTATGGTCAGCTGGCTTTGTCAGATGTGCTCCAGGTGGCTTACAGGAGAGCAAGGTGCTCTGAGCAGGAGCCTTGCATCAGCCAAGTGCCCTTTCCTGCCCCTCCTGCCTGTTCCAGCCCTCCCAGAGGGATCTTCCTGGTTGGTAGGGTACTTGGTCCCACAGCCAATTTGGGTCGTTTTCAGTCAGCTGTGACAGTTTGACTCTGGTAGAGGTGTTGATGTAAACTGGGTTCTTGATCCATTGAGTAATTCATGTGAAGTAATTAATAAAAAATGTGCACTGTCACTTTTGTTGATGTCCTAGCCTTTGCTGGTTTCTGCAAGGGTAAATTTTGTTCGTTGAAAATTTTGTTGCTTTTACAGAATGCCTTTTTAAATTATCCTGTTTTCCTTTCTCCTGTTTTGCCTTTCTGTGTTCTCTTTTTTAATCCTTAAGTCAAACCTCATCATAAACTAAAATCTGTATTTTAGAAAAAACACATAAAATTGAAGGGGGATGCTGGAATCCAATTTGATGAATAATAAATCATCCTGGACTCAGAAAAGCCTCAGCTTTTTCTCAAAGCAGCCAGTGCACTACTAGCTTGATTTGCTGCTATAAATATTGGCCAGGTTCTTTCAACCCTTGGGAAGGTAAATGAGAGTCTGTTGCCAGGTCTGGTTGATATTGTGTGTCTGGGATGATGAAAGGGCCAGAGGAAGGGGCAGATATGTAATTGCGAGCAGGGAGCTCAGCTGTGCAGGCTGGGAGCTCTGGGTGCAGCACAGAGCCATGTGCTTGATGTGGGATCTCCCTTCACTGTGGCTCCTACCTGCCAACAGCAGCCTGGGGGATAACCATGCTGGTTCCAGATTGGCAGGATGCCAAGAACCTTCCTGCCCAGGTGAAGAGCTGAACCTCGGTGACGTAGCACGGGGTGCACGCCTCACATTTCTGTGGCTGCTCGAGGCTGAGGGTTTGGCGTGCTGACACACCCCACGCAGCCTGGTGTGATGGAACAGTTGGACATCACTGGGCAGGTTGGTGCTGTGATGCCCTTCCTTCCTTTCTTGGGCCTTAGAGGAGCTTTTTTGCTTCCTCAAGTCCCACATGTGAAAGCTGAAGCTTTGTCCTCTCTCTGTCTTCAGTGAATCAAGTTTTTGTTCTGCCTTCCTTTACAGTCTGCATCATCACGGAACCATAGAATGGTTTGGGTTGGAATGGACCTTAAACGTCATTGAGTTCCAACTCCCTGTCACGGGCAGAGACACCTTTCACTAGATGAGCTTGCTCAAAGCCCTTGTCCAATCTGGCCTTGAAGACAGGGCCCTTTCTACTTGACATGCTAGTAACTCCTGAACTCACAGGACTTGTCTGCCTCTCATGTTTCCATGCTTACAAAGCCCTTGCTGCTGTTCAGCTCCAGGGCAGCTGTCCTCCATCTTACCCCCTGGGACAGGTTGGTGCAGGACTGAGTGTGGTCCCTTTTGGTACAGCCTGAGCCTTGGATTTGGACTTGTCCCCAGCCCTTCCCAGCACTGGGCTTGAGCACAGACCTGAAGGAGGAGATAAGTATAGCCTTTGTGTGTCTGACTGGAAGCATCTCCTGTTTCCAGCAGCAATTGTTAGAAGAAAAATCAGGAGCATGTGTAGACCCATCCTTCTCTGGCAGGCAGCCCTTGGCAAACCATGGTTTTCAAACTCTGCTTCCCCTGGCAAAGATGGTTTCCATCATGCTTAAGAGATGATGGCTTCTCCAGGAATTTATAGCCTCTATTATTATCACTGTGGAAATACACCCATCACCAAGGATGCAGTTACTTTCCTAAGGGGCTGCACCTTGCAGGTTCAAGTCTGAGGAGGGTGCATGAGGCTAGGCTATGTCCTGCTTTTTACTGCAAGGACTTTTTTTCTTCTTGTGGTGGCCCATGTCACACCTGCAGAGGGCTGACTTGACTGGCCAAATGACTGAGGAGACCAAGTCCTTGAGCATAGTTACCTGAAGAACAAGAAACAGTTGGAGATGTTTGTCCCTTGACTTAATAACTTTCCTGTGGAGGTAATGGAGCAGATGTGTTGATAATGACAAAGCAAGAGCTGCATTGCTACCGCTGTAAGTGTCAAGTGGTCTCCAGGGGTCTCTGGTGTACTTGCCATTTATGCTACCCCGAGGTTTCTGGTCTGTGGGGGTTTTACTGCTGTTTGTTGAGGGATTTTTTAGCAAGTTGGCCAAGGGAGATTCTCCAGCAGCACTGCCTCAAGGATCCTGACTATGGTCCCTGCCTGTGCCTGTCTGTGCTGCAGTCGGACCCAGTAGCATCGTGTCCATTTCCATGGCAACAGCACGTGCGTGACCACACTACAGTCAGATTACAGCTCTTCCGCTGTGTGTGCGGGCAGGAAAGGAGTTTTCTGAGGTAAGAGCTCAAATGACTTGCAAAGGAGCATTTTGGCTGGGTACAGGCAGACTTTCCAGTGGCTAGGAAGGCTGTTTGTGCAATGCTGGCAATGCTAATAAGATTGAGTGATTTTTCTGGGACGTTTTTTGCTCTGCCAAGCAGATTTCATGCAGATGTGTAGTAGGAGCTAAATTTAAAGCATAATTGTCCAGAAACAGCTACAGAACAGGTCTCTGAAGTCTGCTTGTCCTACAGGGTGATAACATGGGCTGTGTATTTTCTCAGAAGTGACTTTAATACTGTGGGATCTTTTGACCCCAGCACGGCAGTTCTAGCACCTTGGTTAAAAAGCAGGAACCCTTTTAATATGGTCAGACCTGGCTTTCCTTGTCCAGTCCAACTACAACTAGTAAAGTGAGATTCCTGGGGAGGGCTTAGGAGTGCAATTTCTACTTCAGTATCTAACCATACACAAGACCAACAGGATTTAGGCACCACGTGGGTTTTGGGGTACCAGGCATCTGAGCGGTGCTGAGGTAGGAGCAGGGATGCTGGTGTGGGAAGGACACCAAGGAAACATGCTGCATTCTGAGAATGCCAGATGTATCTCGACGAGGTTTCTGTGGTGTCTCCTTTCTCAGTCTCATGGGGTATCATCAAAGGAGGCTGCCAGGGGAAACAGATAAAGACTGAGGTAATACCTCATCACAGGAGAGCCTTGAAAGCCCTGGCTGAGGGAAACCTGCCTGTTTGGCTCAAATCGGGCTGGCAAAGCTGGCTCTTCTCAGCACAGAGTGTGGGGCTGTGCTGGCCCTTCCCTGGGCTGTGTGACAACTGTGCGTGGATAGGACTGTTGGACACTGCCGAGGTGGCTGCTTACGACATAAATTAGGGCAGTGCCAGGGCAGGTATTGCAGCCCAAGGAAGCTGCCAGAAGGTTCTAGGGAAGGGTTTGGTTGTGGGTTAAAAAAGGTCAGGCCCCAGCTATTGTCAAATGTCACAGAGGTTCAGGACCACAAACATCCTGTGGTTTTGTGTTTCCCCTTCCCGTCCCTGCCACCAACTCTCCTGTGTCCCCCCGAAATGTGGATGTGAGCTGAGCATGTGTTTTGGAGGTGGCACCTGGGTAGCACCCATTGACTCACCCAGGGGGTGTGAAAACCAGGGGCTGGCTTTAGCACCAGCCCTGCCAGAGGGATCTCAGCAGTTTCAAAGCATCCTCCCTGCTCAGCCCAGCTTGGCTCGCTTTCAGCAGCCTTTTGCTTGAGCACCAAATTCCTCCTCGGGAAGTTCAATATTCATGAAGGAGACACATTAATTAGCAAGCCGTCTGCTCCCTGCTTTGGCATGTGAGTAGGTGGTGTTACCTCTGGAATTAGGTTGAAATCCGTTTGGTATTTAGGTGCATTTGATTTGCAAGAGCTTGTAGGCCCCTTAAAGAGCACCTCTAAAGCACGTTGAGCTACACACAACCTTCATGTGATATGTTTCCTTTCTGTCACTCTGGGACATGCAAGGACACCTCATCCCGAAGCTGGTATCCCTTGGCCATCTGAGCAAACTGTGGGCAGCTGACCACCAGCATGTGGAATAGATCCAATCATTCTTGAGTGCATCCTCTCTTGCTGGCAGAGCTGCCATCAAGAGATACATGATTATCTTGGGCTTGGTCATGGAAGTTGCTCAGGGGAAGCTTATTCCCAAATTGCAGTGTTTGGGAGTCAAATGAACAAGCCCCAGTTACACAACTTCACAGCAGCTGCTGTGTGGCTTTGCTGCTGTCCCCAGCGTGGAGAAATGTTGCTGCCTCTGGTCAAGAGTTTTGAGCCCAAGGGTTGCATTGCAGCCTCTTATTAAACCCCAATGGCACGAAAATGAGCACAAAATGGTACAAACACCATCAAACCTAACTAATTTCAAATCAATTCCTGGCTATTTCCACCACCATCACTGTTCTAGTGCTAGTGCATTGTCTTCAAGTATCAGTAAGTTTTGGCAACTTCTCTTGGCCATGAGAAGCCAGAATCGCTGGAACCAAGCTTCTCATTCCTGAATGATTTTAAGATTTTACCCTGTTCTGCTAAATTCTATGAGTTAGAAGGTAGAAAGTGAAGATGCTAAAAAAGACTACAAATATTGTTTGTGTTGTAGTTGAGAAATGAAAGTTTCTTCCCTCTTTTAAATGATTTCCAATGGTTTCAATATTCTCTTCTTTTGCTTTTTGTTGTAGCAAAAAAATGAGAGGAAAAAGTGTGAGAAGTAATGAAAAGACCAAATGTTTTTAATTTTCTGGTTAATCTGTTAAGAACTTTAAAGAGTAAAAATGGCTCATGCTAGTTTTTGGAAAAAGGCAGAGTAATTCCAGTTTCTGCCTGTCATTCCCCC
>VZRN01004188.1:75966-101510 GCA_013397935.1 Dasyornis broadbenti
CCTTGAAATAATTCATCCTGCCTTAAATTAAAACATTTGATTTGGAAACTGGGGCAGAAGGTGAGTGTTTGTGGGTGTGTTGGCAGGGGCAACCTGAGCAGAGAAAAGCTTTTGGAAGGGCAGGATGCAGCCCCAGCACTGTAGGGTGAACTATACTGAGACTCTCTTTGGGTAAAACCATGGCGGGTACTGCTGGGGTGGACGAGGAGGTGAAGACGCCAGCCCAGAAAATCTTTAAATACTTACAACGCAGGAGCTCAGCCCCCACTCCTGTTAATTTGGGAACTACTCCCAGCTGCTCTCTCTGGCTCTCAGTGATGCCTTGCTCCCAGGGTCAGCAGCCTGGTCACCCAGTACCCTCCAAGACAGCTCCTTGCCCTCTCTGTCTGGCTGTTGTGCTGGACACCAAAGGGACTGGAGGAGAAAACCTCACTGCAGTGAGGGGTGTGTGCCCTCCTTTCCTTTTGGAACCCCTCTGGAAGGCGTTCATCACTAATGCCTTTTTTCACTCATTTAAATGAAGGTTTCTGCATCCACATGCATCCCTGCTCTGGACCACATGAGTCTCTGCTCCAGGATTTTGTCCTTGGGGTAGGTGGAGGCTTTGCTGAGCCTGTGGACTCCTGGTTATCTGCAGCATAAGGGTGCTCCCAGGTTCATCAAGACAGACTGAGCTAGGTGAGTTGTTTCCTTTATGCTTTTCCTGAGCCTTTTCCCACCAGTGTCACCCAGCTCACCGGAGTCCTGTGGGGTCTGCTGCTCCATGGCAGTTCCCTCATTCAGGTGCACCCAGCCATGCTCCGTGAGCAGCCAGGCTTCCTTTCTGATGCCTTTGGAAGCAAGTCCCGCAGCAGGGGACCGCTGTTGTGCCTGCTTTGCCCGGCTGATGATGTCAGGGAGGACAAGGCATGTCGGGAGAGAATGACTTCACGGAGCTGCTCCGGGAATTGGTCACCCCTCCTTGCAGTGAGGGCTGTTGGAAAGGAGCCCAGGACAAGCACTGCCAATGATGTCTTCATCCTCATACTCTAAAGCAGGCAGTGTTTGCAAGTGCTGAGGCGATGCCACTCAGAGAGAGGCCAGCCAGGGATGATAATGTAGCTTTTGGTGGCTCTGCTCAAAGCCCCAAGAGCCTTAAGGTGTGTTTTGCCTCGTGGGTCACAGTGGTGGGTTTGGCTGGCTCTGGAGGAGGTGAAAGGAGGGAACTGGCTATTTGGCTGTGAACACAGTGTGGCTGTTACTGAACCCATAGTCCTGCGAGGTGAGGATTTCCCTGTTTACAGTTGTAGCGATGTTCTTCAGGTGCACCTGAAGCACAAGGGGGGAATCTCCTAATGCAGCACGACTCTCATGGGCTAAATTGATTGCTGGTGAAAAAGCCCAAGCCTTAGCGTGCTGTGAGGCGTCCCTGCATCTCAGCATTGCCTCAGAAGAGCACTGCAGAAACACTCCAGCCCTGGTGCAAGGGCTGCATGTGGCCAGAGCCCATCCACTGTGTATTGTCCAGGGAGGGCCCTTTTTGCTTTTGCAAGAGTGGGAAGCAGGTTTATTGAAAAGATCTCATCTGGAGTACCAAAAATACTTTTAAATGGTCTGGTTTTTATTGGGAAGGTGTAGAAATGCAGAATGGATGGTTCTTGTAAGCTGCCTCACATGAAACACGAAGGAGGGAAGCAATTAATGAATTGATTTCACTATTCCCATGAGAAGGGTGCTGGCCACAGCCCTGGGAGCAGTTGATGGGGATGTGGAAAGCAGCTGTCTCCCTTGCTTTGATCCAAACCAGTGAGCACCTGTCCAGAAATGTGGGGTCATGCTGGCATCCTGCAGTGCCAGAGCCCGAGATGAGAGATGGCCTCTCTTTGAAGTCAGGACCAATAATCTCTGAAAATAATATTAATTAAACAAAAGCAAAACAAAAAGCAGGACCTACTCCTCTCCACTCCCCCACTGGGAAGATATGGCAAAGTCTTTCCTGTGTTCGGGTTAGTGCTCAAAGAAGAATAGGGAAGATTTCTAGCAGCCTATTTCCTTTGTAATAGGCCCATTTCAATCCGGTGGTTAATTATTATTAAATAATTATGGGATTTAACTCACCCTGTGCCTTGTCACTCCCTGGGTGACCATGTGATGGCAAGTATCAGACAAAGCAGTGAGGAGAGGTGGACTCCATGCTCAGCCTCAGCCCTTCTCGTGGTGCCAGTGAGCTCAGAGGCTCACGCTGGCTGCACGAGGAGCACCTCGAGCAGGGGCTGTTGCAGAGGGAGCATCCGGAGCACTCTGGAAGCTCTGGAAAGCACCAGTGCACAGGGCCAGGAGCTGTTCAGTCTTGCTGTGTAATGAAACACTGCCACACCTGCACAAACTTCCCCATAGCCTGGGGCTTGGGTGGAAACATGTGGGATCATTAAATCAAGCTACTTAGGAGCTACTTGAAGATGGAAGGTATGAAATTGGCATATGAAATGGTGATCGTGTCTACACCATCCGCTGAGCACCTGACCAGTGACTGGCTCTTGGCTGGTGCCCCTGAGGGACAGGCAGAGCTGGCTTGCGCAGAAAGCCCAGCTGAGCTTCTGCTCCATGTTGCAGTGTTTGGGGCTTGCCTGACAAGGCCAGGATGTTGCCTCACATGAGGAGCCAGCCAGCAAGCTCAGGTGGTGCCTGTAAGGACAGGACCTAAGGGAGATGGAGGAAGAGGTGTGTGGATCTGGGATGCAGAGCTGGTCCTGCTTTGAGGAAACATTCATGCCACTTTAAGAGAAGTTCTGCTTAACTCCTCTGCATTTGTGCTTCCTCCTTCCCCTGGACTGAGATTCCAAGGAATTGGAAAGGAAGCTGGGTGGGAAAGACGGGCTTTTAGTTTGAAAGGCCTTGTGTGTTTGGGAGCTTCCTTAATGCAATGCTGCATTCACCCCAGGACACTGCTCCAAGCAGCTCCCTGCTTATGTGCAGCTCCCTGCTTATGTACATCTCTGGGGAATTCTGCGTTGCTCTCCCACCTTCCCTTCCCGGGGCATTAATTCCTGAGAGCCAGGGCTCTGCACTGGAGTCTAGTAACGCAACATCTTTTCCTTTGGTAGTCAAGATTGCAGGGCAGCAAGCAGATTGCAGGGGAGATCCCACACCACATCTTCATTCTACAGCTGCTCAGTGACATATCTTACCTCTGGGCAAAGGGGTGGATCACAACATGAGAGCCACATTTTTCTCTTGGAGACCTGTGCAGAGCTGGAGCAGCTCCAAGCACAGTTCCCAGGCTTGCTGTCTTCTCCATGCCAGGCTGCAGTGGTAAAGGGGCTGATGGGGATCCAGGTTTTGGCTGGAAGAACAGCAGTTTCGGCACAAGCAAAGGAGATGCAGGCAAGTTGTTTCCTTCCTGTTCCACTGCATGTTGCCTTCCACACCTGTGCAGTGTGAGGGATGTTTCCGCTGTCTTTGCATGGCACCAGCTTGGTCTGTAAATCCCTGTCTCCTGCATGGGGACAAAATGCAAATGCTTGATCAGCTATGGCCTCCCCAGGTGACATTCAGCATGTGCTTCCCTGTGCTTGGACTGTCTCTCTGCAGTCTCAGCTCAGAAGCACCTCTCAGGCTTTAGCATCTGCTCTCTTTAGCTTTGCAGCCCTGAAATGCCCATTGGCACTTGTTATATGCTCTGACTGTGGGATGTGCCCAAGTCCTGAATAACTTCTCAAGCTGGGCCTAACTGCAACTGATGGGATCTAGGGCTGTTTCTTTCCACTTGGGTCATGGAGAGCATTTGGATATATAACTAGAAGAGGTGCTGCCCTCCCCAGACTGTTGGTGGGAGAGGCAACAGCCAGGAGAGAACTGGGTTAAATGTTTGCTTCAAGAAAGATAAAGTGGAATTTTAGTGGAGATGTCACACTGGGTCTGAAGATACCTTAAGTATTTTGGAGAGGACTAAGACTGATGCTAGATGGTTGTAAATTGCTATCAGAGGGGACATTGGGGAACCAAAAGCCCAATTCTAGAGCTTGATTTTGGGTTCCTCTTTCTTACAAATGGGGCTCAGCACATGGGACCTGCCTCTTCCAACAGAATGAATAATATGCCGGCTATATCCCCCTTCTCAAAGCAGCCTTGGGCAGCTCCCATTAGATCACTTTAAATCCAGCCCTGCTTGACCTTTGTGTCCAGTTTAAACAGCATGACCAAATCCTTGCCCATGGGGAAGCCTTGTTTGATTGTGGAGGTAATAAGATGATTTGAACACAAGAGCTGATAGTTTCAAGTAACTGAAACTTAACCTCGCCACATAAAGCGTCATTGTCCTGCCACAGAAATCCTCTGTCTGGGAGAGCACAGCTGCGGGGGAAATAAATGCTCTTCTTTTTTTCTTTTTCTTTCTCTTTTTGCTGTTTGTTTGTTTGTTTGTTTAAAACCCAGGGCCCTTGGGTTGGTTTGCTCTTGTTGACTGTGGTGGAGCAGTGGTGGGATGTGGGTGCTGAGCTCTGCCCAGGGAGCTGGGGATTCCTGTGTGACTGTGGGGCAAATTCCCTTTAATCCGGGGAATTAAACCCCAAGCAAAGCCATTGATGGTCATGGGTTTAGTTGAGATCCAGACCAAATCCTGTCCCCATTGAAGTTAAATGGGAGCTTTAGCTGCTGGTTTCAGAGGGATCAGGGCTGGGACCTGCTGCCAGGTGTTGAGCATATCTGCCCTATTGACCTCAGCAGGATGGGCTGCCCTACCCAGGGGTGGGATCTGGCTTCCTGGGTGCTGCAATGATCTCAGAGTACTTAGGGTGGCAGTGGATGCTCCAGCTGTGCTTTGCTTCCTCTGTATAGGTCCTGACTCCAAGCCAAGCCCACCTTGCTCCATTTGAGCTGTCTGTGAATCCTCACTGAACAGCAGCTGCTGGTTTGTCATTTGCCTTCTCAAAACCATCTCCTGATATGGAAACAGCTCATCACTGCCTGTAACCAGCAGGAATACCAGCAGAAACACCAGCAGGAACACCAGATCCTGCCAGCATCTGTTTTGGACATCAAGGAAGTGGATCTGGGACAGTTTTATCAGGGGTAGAAAACCACCACTGGTGTTGTACTAGAACTGTTGCTTGCCTGCTGCTGCCATGCCATGAGACCAGGAAAAGCCCTCCCAAACAGGCTGACTTTCCAAGGTGTGCTGTAAATGGGGTAAAACCCCAGGTATTTTTGAATACATGTGTATGAGTGGTTGTTTGGGACAGAATCTGCTGGTTCTGGGTGCTGGGAGCTGCAGGAGCAACAACCTCCATCAGTGCTGCATGACCAGCTCAGGGCTGGAGAACTTGGCTCAGGGCTGTGTTGCCCAACACATGCAGCCATGTTGCTCTTCCAGTAACCCAGACTGTGTGAAGGTAAGGGGCAGAGGGGTTATTTTGTTTGCTTAGTTTTATTTTTTGAAAATTTCCTACTTTTTTTTTAATTCCTCGCCCACACAAATCCATGGGGTGAACAAGCAAGGTCTTAGTCCAGCTGGTTTTGGATGCACTTAGAAGTCCCCACGGGGATTTTTTATCTGGCAGGACTGGGATACTCTCTTCCCGGTCACAACTAACATAAAAACATTTCTGCTGATTAGTTGCACTTATTTATTTGTCCAAACACACAGCAGCCCAAGTCTGTATTTGTGTGTGTACTCAAATGTCTTCCAAAAGCCACTCCTACCACCCCTGCAAAATAGTTGGAGGGTGACACAAGAGCGATAAACATCTGGCCATGGGTATGCTCTGGAGTGAATGAACGGGGAGTTGTGAATGGGACCAGTGACCGCTGAGGTGGTGGTGACTTCACTCCACATGAGACCGAAATAACCCAGGCTTCGATGCCCTTGTGTCCCAAGGGAGAGGCAGTGACCCTGAGCACCCAGCTCAGGAAAGTCCCTCGCTCAAGGAAGAGGCTTCAGTAGATGCTTCATCCAAACTTTTCTGCTGGCATGGATTGAGGCTGGATTTGTGCTTAATGAAAATCTGAAATCCGTGCTTAGCATTGACTCACAGGAGGAAGCAGTGGTTTGTGATCTGTGGCAGGAATCAGCTGTCCTGTTCGTCAAAGCTTCCAGCTTGATGATGGGATATTTGTTGGAAGATGTGAGAAATTCTACTGCTTGGGACTGAGAGAATGTCACTTAATTGCTAAGACACTGGGAAAGCCTCAGAGACTGAGTCCATACCAACTGCTGGTTAACATGCTACTAAAATCCTGCCAGTGTAAGTATATTCCTAGACAAACGTGATTTTGTTCTTTGGTCAGGGGAGTTAGCAAAGTTTTATTATTTTTTATTATTTTTCAAGCATTGCTTCTACAAGCTACTCAAACTTCTCCAAGGAAATATTTTTGCCATTACTACTAAGTAGATGCTTTTTAAAAACACTAGAAAAATGAAGGCTTAAATGAAATCCAGACATAATCAAATCATCCAGTTCTGAAACCTTTTTAACCCTAAGTTATTTTCTCTGGTTTATGGGTGTCTTCCCCAGTCTCTTCTGGAATGCTTTGGGTTTTGCTTAAAAGCGTTGCAGCAGTGGGAAATGGTTTTGACAGGAGATCCAGCCTTTTTTTTGGCATGTCCTCAGCATAGAGGCAGCAACTATTAGAAAAAAACCCCAAATATTTTCTGGGTGACGTGTTTCTCATCTGCCACTCTGGTGGGCACTGGGAAATGCAGGAATGCCCTGCCCAGCTGCTGGCAGTGCCCTGAACAAGCCACTTGCTCTTCTTTCCCAGGACAGCACAAATTGACTCTCCAAGTTCAACAGAAGTTTCATGGCCCAGGTTTTTAGGCCCACACATGCCACAACCCACACCACAAAGAGCCCAGCTTGGCTCTGAGCCCTTGCAGGTGCTGATGGTGGGAGCTCCATGGACCACCTGCTCCTGCACCTTACATCTCTTCTAGCCCTCATCTGCAGGACATTTGCGACTCTCTCAGGAATTGCTGGTGTCCCAGCATCCCACCACTTTTTGACCTGACTCTCTAGCCCTTCTGTGCTTCCCTTCTTCTCTTGGCTGCCCATTATTAGGGGCAGATCTCGGACAACGGGAACATGTTAGAGTGGGAATGGTAGTTGATGTGGCTCAGGCTGGCTAAGAAGGACCTCAGTTATGAACTCAGACGAGGACCAGGGTGGCTGTGATCACCCCAAAGACCCCCCCCTTCTTAACCTGGGGTCCTTCAGCATATACCGGACTCAGATCCCAAAAAGCTCCAAGCCATGTGTCACTTCTGCACAGCCTAGGCCTGCTCATCTCAAGGCAGAGGTGCCTGATAAAGCTCCTGTTACCTTCCACAGTGGCCCTGAGCAGGGACCTGGCTCTGCTTGCATCTCCTTGGGTAGAGGTATTTCCAGCTGCCACCATGAGACCACTTTTCTCCTCCAGCACAGATGCACAAGCAGGGAAACTGTCAAATCATAGGGGTTTATCTGCTTTGGCCCTTGAGAAATCTCTTTTTCTTCCTTGTTTGGTGACCTGTGCCTTATCCCAGCTGGTGAAGAGCTGGTTTATGATGCATGGCTGGAAAGAGAGGCTGAATCAGAGAGTTTCAGCAGTGGCCAGGCTGAAGGTGGGATTTGAGCATGGTACTGGCTGCAGGAGCTGTGAAAGCTCAAGTAGCCCCCACAGGAGCATCCCCAGCTGCTCCCAAGCCACCTGCACCTCTCCTAGAGGCAACCCCTTTCTGGCATTGGGATTCCTCTGTATGTGCCTTGATCCTAGGAGGGCTTTTTTTCTCACAGGGAGGGTTGCATGGAAATAACTTGCTGTGGGAATCTGCTCTTTGCACTGAAGGGGTTAAAGTCTGCTCCTTCATTCTAGGCTGACCATGGAAAATACTGCACATGCCAGGGACTATGCAGGACAGAAACTAGGGCTCCTAGGATACAATTTATACAAATAATGCAACTTGTTCCACGAGCGGCGGAAACCAGCAAAGCCTGGTTTCCGATGGGTTTATGTTGTGGAGTAAAGGACACGCAAGAGCTTTTACTGGCCAGTAAAAGCTTCTCACCAGACACCAAAATTCACAAAACTTACTTTCCCATAATAACTGGGTGCCCCTGTTCCATGTGGCTGAAAGTGTCCCAAAAGAAGGAGAGTCAGAGAGGAGGGGTGCAGGGGTGGTATGGCTGTGTAAACCTTTTTTTCTGTAGAAAATCATGTTGTAAAACTGAGAATGCAGGCAGACGAACTCTGGGCAAGTTTAATGATGTTTCCATCATTTCTACCTCAAACTATGCATCTGCTTTGTGATAGTGATCATTTTGCCAGAGCCAAAGGCACCCAAAGGCACTCAAAGGCAGAGGTGTTACATGACAAAGTGTTGGATTGGGGTACTTTGGGTCCACAGTAAGAGGAGGTGTCATTCTGTTTGGCAGTCTGGCTTTTGGCCTTCGAATTGCAGAAACTTGTGTCCCAAACTTCCCATTTTAGCCCAGACTTGGCAATTTTGCTTTGATTGCTCCTGTGTCTCAGACCTTGGGATATCTGGGGGTCAATGTGCGCTAAAAGCAGAGCCCTGCCCCTGTCCCCTGCACCAGGCGTGAGTGCCCTCTGAGCTGTATCTGACAGTGGGAAGATGCAGCTGTCACATATCCAGCTTCTGGTGACCACATAAAGCAACCAGCAGCTTGGTTGCCTACATTTTTCTGCTGGGATCATGTCATATTTGATTTCTAGGAGAGAATACATGTGTGATGGAGATGTTCAGCAGATGCATGCTGGAGCCTCACAGGAGCCAGACCTTCATCTGTTTGTCACAAGCCCCTTCTTGGGAACAGTGCCAGCTCATTGAGACACAGAGGAGCAGTGGAGATGAGGCAGGGGTTTCTAACTAAACCCATGTGCTTGATGATTTTCATCAGGATATGGTGAAGGCTCCTTGGTGATGCACTAGTGGGGAGGAGGGGGAGCTGCTGTGTGATTTTCATACGGTGGCAGTGGCACCAGTGGTGTCCACTCACTCTGAGCCTCCCACCCCTGGGGAGAGGCCCCAACAGAACTTGGTGTCCTTTGAGTGAGTCGAGGCTGGGGGAGCCCCGTTCTTGTCCCCACTCACCTTGGTAGGAAGCAGCATGGTCCACACCCTCCCCCAATCTCCTGAGCCAATCATGGGAGCTGTGACTCTGCTGTGATCCTTGACAATTTGTCTCTGGGTTTGAGGGATGAGCATAAAAGCTGTGCCCAGCCAGGTGGGGTGGCAGAAGGCTGCTTTGCCTCTCTGGGAGCACAGCCCGGAGCTGTGGCGTTGGCAGAGGTGACACAGCTGAGGTGACTTCGGTGCTGCCACTGCACGAGACACTGCTGGGGTGCTCATTGACACGGGGAGGAGAGGGTCTCGAGGTAAACAGAGCCAGGCTGGCAGATGACTGCGCCATCTCTGTGCAAGCTCGTCTAAGCCTATTTATATAAATCATGTGAAACCCAAATTAGAATTTTATCCATCTGCTGTGCTGTAAGTCGCTCTTCCACCAGCACAGCAAGCCAAGAAAATGCTCTTAACTCGGTAAGATCTGCCTCCAGTGTGAGAAAGTTCTGTGTACAAGACCCGTGGCTGGTGTGGGGAGTGCGGTGCTGCACATCCTGCAAGGCTGCAGGACAGGCTCACCAGGTCCTCCAGTAGACAGCAGTGTCTTGACATCAAAGGTAAGCCAGGCAGAGGTGTGGATGTTCAGTGAGAAGTCTCCAAGGCTCCTCAACTGTGTGTGGGAAGACAAGGGTTCACCTCTGTCTCAGGTGTGACACAAGCGTGGCTGAAAGTGTAGAGCAAGACCATCTCTGCCTGGCTCCTGTGCCAATGCTGGTGCCCAAACATGAGGGTGAACTTGCCATGGTTTGGCACAATGAGGAAGGTAGGGAAATGTCCTCTGTTCTTTCCCATGTTTCTTGCTTGTAACAAAGTTGTACTTTCAGCCTTTCCCTCTGGGAGGCTGTTCCCCTTTTGCTTTGCAGATGCCCAGTGCTCTGCACAGGGCAGCTCCTTAGAAGAGCTACAGCCAGACAACCCCAGTGTGGCCACAGTTCTGTGCCTGCCTTCATGTGTGGTCACTGAACCTGCCACTCCTGTGGGAGCACACACTTGTGGGAGCATCCCGAGGCCGATGAATCGGCTGGCCGGATGCTGCCCTGGCAGCCAGTGCGAAGCTGGCCCCACCACAGCACAGCAATTTCTAGGAAATGCATCTGCCTCCTCACACAGGACGTCCCTGATGGAGATGATGACTCACCAAGGGATCTTTCGATCTCTTTACCCACCACTGTTGCAATCTGCCTTTCTTGGTGTTTAGTGCTTTTCCTGTCATTAAAAATAAAACCCTTTTTTTTTAATCATTATTATTATTATCCCCTCACTAAATCAAAGATTTCAGTGAACAGTTTGGGGGTAAACAAGCAAAGATGACACTGTGGAGAAACAGTTGGTCAAGTTTGTGAGAGATGGAGCCAGATCTAAATATGGCATAACCTCGCTGATATGGAGCAGAAGGAAGGAGGCATATGCGTCTGAGCAGTTGGATTGCTACACGCTCTGTTAGATTTCCTTAACATCAAGTGTGTATCTTCCTCTTTTCTTTCCTTTTTAGCATAAAAAAGGGAGTAGAAGCTCACCAAAAATGTCTTCGGGTGGAAATAGGGAAGGACTACAAGGACCCTCCCCATTCCCACTGGCTCAGTTGACAGGTGGAGGTAGGCATGTCTGGATGAGATGCTCCTCTGCAAGGACCAAACCAGAAGGCCACCCCCAAAATTTGGACTGGCAAAGGCCTTTTCCCAGGTGACCTCCATACCACTTGGGACCGATGGAGTGACCAGTTTGGGCTATGTATCCCACAGAGTCCAAGATCTGCAAGAGGGGGGAGGTCACTGGTGCTCATCTGGAGATGCTGCACGCTGTCAGCCTCCCAGCTAGGTCTCTGCACACCAGGAGCAAGATGGACCAGCTGCTCTGGGCTGTGCCCTCAATCTGGGTGTCTCCTCCAAAGTCCCAGGTCGCTTTCTGACAGCAGAAAACCTGGTTCCCTCTGGCAATTAGTTCCTCCTGAGAAGTACATCCTGACACCCCACTGGTTGCAGCAGCTTTTTGAGTCCCTTTGCTGACAAAAAGCCTGCAGAGAAATTAATGTCCTTGGAGTGTGTTCACCACTGGAAAGAGCTGCACAAGGATTTCACTCTCCCTCTGTGGCTGACTATGGAGACAATGTGCTGCTGGATGCGCTCTGCCACTCCTCATGTGGCTCCTGCTTATTCTGGTGGTCAATTCACAAGCCCTGGGATGGGTGACTGAAGCTTCCTTGTCTATGGGATGCTCTTGCTGGGTTTTTCCACACCCAGGGAAAGGCAGGGAGCTGGAGAGAAGAAGCCAAAGCTGAGACTGTTGCAAGCAGCTTCAGTCAGGGCTGTGCAGAACATGACCTCCACTAAAAAATCAGCATTTGCCAGGAAATAACATACGGTTTTCTTGTGGTTTAATTGCCTCAGAGTCTGGCTCCTAAACTTTATGCTAGATCAGAGACCCCAAAATCCTCAGCACAGGAGAAAGAGCTGCAGAGAGAGAATGAAGCAATGCAGGTGCCAGAGTCCTGGTTGTGCTGCCTGGTGTGTCCCAGCAGTGTTGACTGTCTCAGAGCAGCACTGCAGCTACTTCTCTTGCCTTCTGAAGACTTGTGTGAAAATGACCAGCCAACAAAGGGCCCAGCCTACTCCTGGAAGAGGAAAATGCTGTTGGTGTTGAATGAAGGGGCTGAGAACAGTGCCTGACTGTCTGCATTCACATCCTTGGAAAGCAGTTGGAGATTGATCCTGGTTTGGTCATCCACTGATGAGCTAAATTTTAACACCAACCATATGAGTATAAAAAGGGTTAACCCTAAGTTAAGGAGCTTTAATCACATAAAAAGGACATGGTCAAAACATTTGTGTAAAGAGATGTTTCAAATGGCCTTTTGTGAATGCAGAGTTTCATCTTATTTGGAGAGGTAGAAACAGGAATATAGAAACAATCTTCTGCAATGCAACACTGCTGCTTGTTTCACAGTTTTGCTTAATTCATTTTTATGAATAGGCTCTTAATTCACTTTAACTCAGTCTCTCTTCTCCCCCTGCTCCCCCTGTGCAATGCAATCCCATTTGTGTCTAGGTTACTGGCAACCAGTATATCAAGCTCTAGCCAAGCATGTATTAAAATAAAACTGCAATCTGCTGAAAAACAGGTTTTAAGATGGAAACAAATAATTAGAAACACACAAATTAGTGTCTGTCTGACAACAGGTTGAGCTCTTCATGGAGTTAAACAAAGCTGTAATGGCAGGATGTGAGCGATTCAAAGTGGAGGCAGTGGCTGAGTGTTGATTTTAATGGGTCAGCTGGAAAAGATGTGGGGAAGGAGCAAACCTGGTTGGTTTTGGCTGGGGCTGAGCACCCAGAATTGTGAGATAAAAGAGAAACACGTTGGGTGCTGTGTGTATAACTCACGGCCTTTTAAGGACTGAGGCCTCAGATGAAGCAGAAGCTTTGGCTGATGTCAGAGTGCAGCTGCTGCTGCCTGGCCTGGTCCTGCACCTCTGCGGGTGCCTGCACTGGTGTGTGTTTGCTGGGCAGTGGTGACACACCAGTGGCAAAGGTGTAGAAGCATTTTATGTGGTTTTTTACCTTTGCTGGGGGTGTTTTAGTGCCTGCAGACTCCAGTAGTCTGGCAGTGCCCCTGGGCAAGGCAGAGAGCCCTGCGGGTGCCCCTTGGCTGGGCAGTGGACAGCAGGGCCTTTTGGAAGCTTTCTAGCAGCTGTTGAGAGCAATTAAATCAAATGCTCTTTTTCTCTCATTCACATGAACATCCCACCGTTGGAACTGCAGTGTGCCCAGTCCTCAGCAAGTGTGTGAGTGAGCAAATCACTCCTGCAGAATGGATCGTTCTTCTGCACCCATTGTTATGGAAATCGCCTTAGAGACTGTTGCTCCAGCAAACATTTTTAGAAGCACGAGTGTGTTGCGCAACAGGAAAACTACTCCGAGGTGAGGAAAACCCCTCTCTAGGCTCTCAGCACTGCCCGTTCCTCCAGCGGTGCAGAGGGGCCCTGCTGGCTCTCCTGATAGGATGGGATTTAGGGTGTTTCTTTGCCTGGTAAGGCAGGGAGAAAGCACTTCTGGAGGAGAAGCCCCTGCTGTGTCAGTCTCCAAGGAAACCCTTGGTGTTGCATGGCTCAGCCTTTGTTGCATGCCTGGAGTTTGGGCAGTGGCTCACACATCCCAGACTTGTGCCTGAATCATACATCCACACTTTGATCTGACAGTGGCATTTTATGAGTGCAAAATTTAGACAAATTGTGGGGTTTTCCTGCCCCTAGATGTTACTTTATCTCAAAGAGACTTATGGTTGGATTTGGTGTGCAGGAGAAGTGAAACCAGCCCTATCTCTGTTTTGAATGCACATTCCTCACTGTTCAGTTGGAAGGAGAAGCCTTCTAATGTTCCCACACCTCCCAGATTCTTGAGAGCAAGCCTGGGAGCTGTGGTGGTTACAGGGAAGCTTGGGCAGCAGGTGCTTCCAGGTCTGCTGCCACCAGCCTGGGTGCAGTGCCTGAGCCAGAGCAGGTCCTCCCAAGCTGGCTGTCTCTGCCCACTGCTTGGTGACAAGCAGGAGGAGTGGAGGAGAACAAATTACTGCCCCAAATTTTCTAAACCCTCACAGGCTGGGGCTGGCAACCCCCACGGGCGGTTTCACTGCTCACCCCCCATTTGTGCTGAAATGCCCAGCCCTGAGTTTTAATTAAANACAACAACCAAAAAAAAAAAAAAAAAAAAAAAAAAAAAAAAAAAAAAAAACCAAAAAACCCCCATCTCTTCTTGTCTCGATTAACTACAAACAATTGCTTCTCTGGTGTTTGCTCATGCTCCTCATCACTGCCTGCTGTGGAGCAGGACCAGCTCTCCAGCTTGTGCCCAGGAGCTTTGAGCAGTCTCAGCTGATGGAAGGGAAAAGCGCAGATCCAGTGACCTTTGTTTGCATAACTGCTGCCCACAGTTCCTGCCTGTCATTTGAGGAGTGCTGTAAGTGCTGGAGGGGGCGTGGGGATGGGGCATTGGGCAAAGCACCTCATCCTTGCTGGTGGAATACCAGGCTGAGCCGTGACCTTTCCTTTCTCCCTCTGGAAGTCCCAGTTGATTTTCACAGGAACAAAGAACAAGGCACTTCCTCCAGCTCCTTGCTGGCCAGGCAGAGGGACTGACCACAGTTTGTGTATTCCCTGGACTGTTCTACTGCCCACAGCAATGGAGCTGGAGCAGGGTGGAATGTTTGGCTCTGTGGGATGTTGTGTTGCTCACTGCCAGTGCCATAGGATGGGGCGAGAGGGAGCTGATAGGCTGGATCTGGGAGGGGACCTTGCCATCCCGATGGAGATGCTGGGAATCATGAGGTGGTGGCAAGATGCCACTGAACAGCCTGGTTGTTAAACACCAACCTGTTGGGTCCCCAGCTGCAATCTGGCTGCACCTTGGCATTCCCCCAGCACTGCCTGGAGTGGGGAAGGACAACTCCTCTGTTCCATTGCATGCCAGCCTCCCTTGGCTTTTCCAAGCTGGCTGGTCTTGATTTCTCCAGGCACTTCCTGAAGGATGGTTGTGCTGGGTGCTGCAGATGTGATTGAAGCCACTGAGCATCCTGACCCTTGCTCTGGTGAATTGTCCAGCATTGCAGCCAGTACAGCTGAAAGGGTATTTTTCTCCCTGAACCTGGCAAACTCCTTATCCCAAGGATCCTTGGTGTTGCTAACTGCCAAAGCTCAACCCTCAACAGCCAGAAGCACAAGACTAGTATAAGCCCACAAGTTTCTTTGGATAAAGAAAATTTGGGGGGAGGATGACTAAGGGTAACTCTTTGGATTTTACATTCTAAGCCACTTGTGCTTATTTTACCTTCCTTGGTACTCTATCTGCTGCACTTGTGCTGGCTGGAAGCTCCCTTTTATTTTGTTTTGTTTGCTTTTAATGTGAAAACTGATCTTTTTAGGGCAAGTAGCTGAAGCTTGGCCACAGGAACTGAGCCCTGGACCATGCCTGACTATGAAAGTCAGATTTTTTTCTTTGCTGGACATCTGGCTGCTTTAGTGCCAGACAGCAGGAAGAGTGCTTTAATATTTATCCTGAGCTAAAAAAACAAGTAGAATGGAGAAAAATATACAAAGTAGGCCATGAAAACAGGGTTTGTGAACATCTGAGATCTGCTCCTAATTAATAGCTGTTCTCATCCCAGAAATCATACCATTCAGCAAAAGTTAATCATCTTTGCTCATACATACAATACACTTCAAGAGAGAATGAGTCATCCTCATTGAAATGTCTAATGTTATGAAATCCAGTGTGACTGATGTAACAGACCCAGCTAAGCTCTCCAAATTGGCCAGCAGCACCACGGTGAAGCTGCCTGTGTGTGAGTTGACTTCATTGAGTTTTGCTTGTTTGCGCCTGGGATGGATTTTCCCTTTAGTTACTGGAACAGACTCACAGCAAAGGGCGCAGGAAGGATGTGGGAGGGCAGGTGAGTGTGGCAGGAGGGGTTGGCATCACCAAGCCCCCACAGTCCTCACCTCCCAGCATGGAGCTGCCTATCCCCACCTCTGGGAACCCACAAAGCTACTCTGCACAGCAGCCCCGATCCTGCAAATATCTGGGCACCGACAGAAGTCACAGCTCTTTGGAGTGTCTGGGACCAACACTTCAATCACACTACTCTGCATATTTAACCATTTGCAGGCCTGGGGATTTATTCTTCCTTGTCTGGTTGAGAGAGAAATGTAGGTTGAATTCAGCATTAAGATTCTGCCTTGATATCAGCTGTCCCCTCTTAAATTAAATATTATTACCTGCAAACATTTCCTTTTAGCACTGGGAGCCGTTTGCTTGCTGTACTTTGTTTAAATGTCACCATATGAATTACTGAAAGTAATTTAAATATTTAAAGATATATACTGCAAATCTAATTTTGTTTTGAAATCTCGAGCCAGGCTCGCAGCTGATGCAGCAGATAACAGCTCAGCCTGGCACCCCTAGTTCCTGGCCCAGTTCTTTAAATTAATGATTTGCATTTCCAACATCTTTCACCCAATAAATCTGGGCTCTGAGATTTTTTTCTCCAGCCAGATTTTCTTCTCTGAGGCCTTGCAGCCCCTCTAGGATGGATGCGAGTCCCTTGGCAGGTTCTCTCCCATCCACCTGACCACCTTGGCTGCCCTTCTGGGGCATCTTCTCCATAGGGCAAACCCTGGGAGCAATAACATCAGAAACGCCAGGGCCTCAACAGAAGAGACAGCAGCGCTCTTTTTGTGCATTTTGTGTTTTCCAACTAGACAAGATCCCCCTCCCAACACAATCTTTTCATCTCTTGTTATCTTTATGAACAGCTTAAAAAAAAAATGTAACATTTCTGGCACACCGGCCATGCTGCTGAAGATCTGTTCCTCTTCCACCTCCTTCACCTGCTTGGATTAAAAGCTGCAGGTAATGCTGGGGAGTAAATGAAAGGCTTTCCATGAGAAAATAAGCTAAAACTGTAAACAAAAGGCTGATTCTTAGAAGCAAAACAACTGAAGCTGTCACCAGGAAAACACGGTGATGAAGCACTGTGATCCTCGGAAGTTGCCTTACATGTGTTGGAAATCACCTTCTGACACAACCAGCTCAGTGTGTCTGGTGCCACTGTGCTAAAAGCTTTTAGTTGACCTGAGTAACCAAGGTTTTCAAGGAAATAACATTTCCCATGAGAAAAACGTCACCACCAGAGCCAAGCCTTTCCTGAGAAAAGCTTAGGTTAGGTGGGTGATTTCTCCTGCTCCTGGGAGAAGCCTCACTGAGGAGTTGAGCTTGTCCCTGTGTGCAGCAGCTGCTCTGTGGGCACAGCCAGGGCTCTGCTCTCACACCTCTGCTGCCACCGCAGGGGGGTCTCCAAAGCAAGGTCCAAGTGAATGCCTTTTAATCATTCTGCAGCCGTCTCCTGGGAGTTTTCCTCTTTCCTACTGCCCTTCTCCCTCCAGAGCAGAGTCTGGCTTCTTACACAAAGCCACTGACTCATTCCCTGGGATGTCTTTGCTTAAATTTACCTGGTCACCTCTTTCCCTGAGTGCTGCTTCCTCACTTGTCAGATGGTGAGTGAAGGAATGGTGTCACACAGGCACAATGTGTGCTGAGATGGCACCAGCTGCTTGCAGAATCCCCCTTTCCTTGTGCCCCGGGTGTCCTCAGGCCAGTGTCTCCCCTCTTTGTGGGCAGTGGGCAGAAGGGAAGCAACGTGTAGCTCCAATCCCATCCTTTTCTCCAAGCTCCACCACTTGAGCTACTAAATGCTGTGAGCTCTCCCTGCTCCTTTGGCTTTGCACATTCCAGGTGCTGTTCACAAGGATCTCAATGTGCAAAGAGGAGCTTTATGGAGTCCAACAAAGGAAATATGGACTCCTGTCCCCAAGGAGGAATAATCCCACTCACCAGTACAAACTGGGGGCCAGCCAGCTGGAAAACAACTTTGTAGCTAAAGACCTGGGAGGTCCTGGTGGACAACAAGTTGACCATGAGCCAATGCTGCTTTCTCACAGCCAGCAACATCATGGACTGCAATAAGAAGAGCATTGCCACCCGGCCAAGGGAGAAGGAGGAAGGAGGCTTTTATTCATCCTTTTGGACCAAGCACTGCTGGTACTGGTGGAAACTGGATTGGCACCTTGTGAGTGTTTCAGATACTTCTTGCCAACTCTGAGGTCCAGCGAAGTGCTGCGTGAAGACACTTTAACCCCATTTCAAGGCTTGGGAAGCAGGGCACAGACAGAGGGAAGGGACCTGCTCAGCATCACACAATTAAGCCAATGGTGGTTTGGGAAGTGATCAGACTCTTTGCTGAGGCCTGGATCAGTTCCCTCTGTACTGGGTCATGTTCTTGCAGGTCATGTATCTGTATTTAGAAGTTATGAGTGTACCCAAGAATGTCAAGGTGGCTGGACCAGTGATCATTAAGAATTGCTAAATGAGTTCACAGAAAATTGGAATTGTCTTAAATACATTAAATTAAAAAAAAACCAAAACCCATGGCAAGTGAAAAAGAGATTGACCCAAGAGATTTGTTGTGTTCAAAATAAAGTCCTGTTTCCTGGAAACAAAACTTTTCTGAGGAAAAAAGAGCAGGACTCAGCTGAACATTGCTAATGCTGGGAGGGAAATAGAAAGGTTTTGGTGCTCTGAAAGAGCAACCAGCCCATTGCTCCTGAAATGCTTCACGAAAATGGCTTCTTGGGAGTTGGTCAGTTTTATTTTAATTGCCATTGCAGAACCAGAGAATTTGGTAAAAGGAAAAATCCTCTGGAACTAGAGCATCTTCACAGATATCCAGCAGAACTTCTCCATGAGGCAGCAGTGCTTCCGCAGCACAGGTGCTGAGAGCTCAAAGCAGGGTAGGAGCTTGGGCTGCCTGTCCATCCATAGCCACCAAATACACCCAAGTCAGAACAATTACATTAATGAAAAGCAGCGTTGTGGGGAACATGCACTACCTGGGAGGCCTGCCCAGCCCACTGGAATAAAAGGATATGAACAATAATTGACTTTAAAGCCACCCATGGTGAGAAGCAGCAGCACTGAGCAATTTGCTGCCCCAATGCCTGTGTTAGCTGAGGGTTTAACTGGTGCATTTTGGGGTTTCTGATAGCCAGGGCTGTGGGGCATTGCCATGGTGCTGAGGCTGCCTCTGATGTCCCACAGTGTAAATCCCAGGAAGCACTGCCAAAGGCACTGGGACTGCCCTGGCTCCACCCTTTCAGCAGAGGGGAGAAGTCCTGGCCACGTTTGCGTTTCAGAGGAGCACCCAGAAGCCCAGGTGCCTCCCAGGACCAGGCTGAGGAGCAGTGACCACCCAGCTCCACATGAGGAGACGCCTCTCCTGGTAGTTGTTGGCCCTGCTTGAAATGAGAGCCCGCAGCATAGTGAAGAGGGAGAATGCAAAGGCTGGTGAGCCAAAGCTTGGTGAAGTCTTATGTTTCCTCTGAGCTTCTCTCACCTTCTCCCACTGAAGGGACAAGCTGGGCACTGGAGAGGCCATGCAGCACCTTCCCTGGAAGGATTTGCACTGCCTGCACCCAGTCCAGATCTTCACCATCCGGCTTCTTCCCCTGCCCCAAGTCAGCATTCCAGCAGCAGCTTGGGCGACATGGGTGAAGATCACAAAACTCACTCCCTGGGCATGTCTGGGGAGGTTGGGTTGGGGACACAGAACTGGGTGCAGCCTGCTCAGTGACAGCCATTCCTGGCTGGTGGTGAAGCTGCTTTCACAATGGTTTCCTGTGAAAAGCCTGCACCAGGAAGCTCCCCACTTAGGCTCCTTGGAAGAAAATTTTTCTCTGCAGGAAATTGCTTCTTGAAAACAGCCCGTCTGCCCGGGGGAAGCTGCCGAGGAACTGACGTGTGCGGGGTGGGTGAGGTGCCAGATCTGTGGAGCCAGGGAGGAGATGCAGCCGCGCAGAGCCAAGGGCAGGTACTCAGATAGCACCAACAGGTCCTGCACTCTATGGCTTTGGCCATCCCTCCCTTGCTTGACTCTTTTCTAAGGAGGAAGGACTTTTCTGGAATACCAAAGGAGGAATGTTTATAAATGGGGTATGGAGGTGTGCATTCAACTCCACACTGTGTAGTCTGTGTCCAACACATGCCTGAGCCAGGCTTGAGAGTTGATGTTATTGGCTTCTTAAGTTCCACAAATGTCCTGTCCTACTCCATCACTGCAGTGACAGATTCTGGAGGGTCTAATGCCATAGGGAGCATTGGAGCTTCCCCCTCCTCTGGTCCTCTGCAGGGGAGGATTTTCTAAGGGTGGTGACACATGGCTTCCAGACGTGCTCATTTAAAACTCACTGCTAAAAGGATAAATAATTTAAAATATTCTCCAGTTCTTCCTCTGGGGAGAGCCTAGAGCCCAGGATGTGAAGCAGAGAAGAAGGGAAATGGTGTTGCACAAGGATGTTTTCCCAGTTTAATTAGATTGGAGCTGCCCTCCCTTGCTGGTGGAACCTCTGGGCTCTTGGTTCCTGCTTAAACATGAGCCCCCTGTCTCTCCTGGCTTTCATAGAAAGCACACCCCTTTCCATAAAAATGCAGGGGTTTCCTCAAAGCTTGGAGATGGAGCCAGACTTTTCTTCGACGGCCAGTGAGGGCAATGGAAACAAATTGAAGCATGGGACATGTCAGCTCACTTTTTCACTGTGAGGGTGGTCAAATACTGCACCAGGTTGCCTGGAGGTGTGAAGTCTCCATCTTTGGGATACCAAATAGTAGGTGCAGTACTTGCCCTAAGAGATGCTGCTGTGAGACATGAGCTGGACTGGACATTCCTCAGAGGGACCTCCAGCCTCAGCCCCTCTGGGCTGCTGTGACCACTGTGAGATGGGAACTGCCCTGGGCTGCCCAGACACTGCACGTGCCTTCTGGCTTTTGTGCAAGAGGGGATGGTTTGCTTCTTCTGCAAGAACCCGCCAGAGAAAAATTCTGTTGTCTTTGGAGCAGCGTTCATTGACTCATTGACATGAACTCTCCAGCTGTGCAGCAAACGTACATCTCAGAGAGTCAATGTTATGTCCATGTAATAGAAAAAAAATGGCACCATCCCAGGACCCAGCGATGCCAGCTCCACGTGCTTGTGGCTGCCTTGTGCTTCACGAGATGTTCCAAGGTTTCTCCTTGTGGTGCTTCTTCCCCAGCCCCCATCCATCTGCCTTTCTGTGTGGAAGGTGCTTCCAGGGCTCAGCATTCTCACAGGATGGAGCTGATGGAGACTTTGCCCTGAGGCATGGCTGTGGTAGGAAGGGTGAATTTGTTCCCATGGCTGAGTAGGATGCTTGCAGTGCCAGAGCTGATGCTCCATGGGGACAGTTTGCTGCAGACAGGAGACTTGGACCCTCCCACTGAGCATTTGTGGGTGAAGGGCTTCACCAGGCCAAAGTCATCTGACATTTTTCTCGGGGGTGGGTGAAGTTAATGAGTCCAGATTAGGCAGTGCGGAGGCTGGGGAGCTGGATTTCTGCTGAATATATATGAAGATAAATGTAAATTCTAAACTTTCTAGGGAGTATTTTTACCCTGGCTCAGTGTTAACATTGATAAAAATAGTCACAAATTAGTGCAGGAGTAGAAAGTAAAATTGGGGCTTTTTTTTTCCCCTGTTAAAACCATGCGTCTGTTTCTCTACCAGGAGTTAACCTCTTACATGCATTAATGAAACATGGGATAAACCATCAACAAGTGCCCTCTCCTGACAAAATAACTCCTACTCCTCAATAAGTAATTAGGAAGGGAAGCTGAAGTTAAATAAAAAGTCTTTTTTAAAAAATATTTTTAAAGATAGAAAAAAGTGATTCAGTCCTAGAAATTCAGCACTGCAAGAGGATGTTAACATCACACCAGCCCACCTGCCTGGTTCCTTAGCACCCAAACCCTTCCAAAGGTGATGGGTGGTATCAGCCCCATTCTACAGATGGGAAGAGTGCAGTACAGAAAACTGTGATTTCACTCAACATCACAGAGCAAAACAGAAGCTGGCCTGGGGGCCCAGGTTACCTGAGCAAATTCCCAGCTGAAATCCTGCTCACAGAACACTGCTTTGAGCTGCCAGTCCAGCATTAAGCTGCCAGGAAGGTGCTTCCTTGTCGTTTACCACAGGCACCTGACACAGGCAAAGACTCCTTCTAGAAGGAGCTTAATAGCTTTATGGATTGGTATCAGGGCCACAAATCATACCTGATACCTCCTATTAGATGTAGCAAGCAGCTGATGAGCAGTGAGAATGTAAGTTCTAGGAAGGTTTAGCTGCTACAGCCCAGATTTGCCTGGGGAGAGACTGGAAGGAAAATCCTTTGGGGGTAAAATGCTGTGGAGAAAGTGCATGTTAAAAAGAAGAAAGCTTTTCAGTGGTTCATTTTTAAGAAGAAAATATATATTAACTTCTGACCAGCTTCTAATTTGCTTTACTCTTCAAATCCTTAGGAACCCCTGCCCTCACCTATGCTGTAAGTAGTGCTATGTATCCCTTTGGGGTGTGACACCTTCTGGCCTTTATTCACATCTTGCCTCTTCCCTTGGCCCAAAGTAGGGTCTATCACATCCTTGGGAGTGATGCCACCACAGGTGCTGCGAGGGCCTGGAGTGGGTTTTGGGCAGGCATCTGCCAAGGATGCACTTACCTTGTGCTCTGCCATGACTCATGGTCTTTGTTTCTAAAACATCAAAATAGTCTGTGGGCTCTGCAGTCAGAGAATCCGGGAAAAGAGAGGTGATGGTGATAGAAATGAGGAACCTGAGATGGCATCTGCACCAGCATCATGGGAGATGGAGACAGATGAAGACAAAAGCAGTCTGAATCCAAGCCAGCAAGATGAGGCTGTGGGCAAGGGGAAGTTGCCTGGTCACTGCACTGGGCATCAAGTAGAAAGACTGTTGGAGGAGAGAGTCTTTCCACAGCAGAAAAACAACAAGAAAGGTGCACACAGCCTGTGTTAGAAACCCGGAGTCAGGTCTGGTCATATGGCATGGGGACAATGGCAATCCCCAGGCTCCCCAGGGCAAGTGGTCATGGCACCAAACCTGCAGGAGTTCAAGAAATGTTTGGACAGCACTCTCAGGCACATGGTGGAATTCTTGGGATGAACCTGTGTAGGACTAGAAGCTGGGCTCCATGATGCTTGTTGATCCCTTCCAACTCAGGATATTCTGTGATTTTATGAATCCACATATAGAATGGTTATCACTTTGTGCTGTCCTTTTCACAAGCACTTGGGACTTTTGGGAGCTGAACTGGAAGCTGCTCATTTCTGGACATGTGTTGATCTTCTGTCTGTCAGCAAAACATCACACAGAGGGAGACAAACACCAGCAAGATCCCAGAGACCCTGCCAGCTCCGCTGGGGTGAAGGAGGTGCTGGTTCACCATGCCCTGGCCCCAGCCTGCAAGCCACGTCTCAGGAAACCTTGTGGGGTCGAGGTGCCTTCCCCTTGCGAGGGGATCTGAGGGAATGCCCACAGCTCTCTGCAGAGCAGGGATTTCTTCTCTGACGGGAGAAACCTCCCTGGATGTCAGTCCGCGGAGCCTGGCAGGATGGTGCCTTTGGCTGAGGCGCACTTTGGAGCCGCTGACTCCAGAGGGCAGCACGGCGACGGGCTGACACCGACCGCTGCCCGTGCCTGCGCCCGCCCTGCCTGCGGGCTGGCAGGGAGCACTCACCAGGATGGCCCCTACTCTTGAGAGCCGGGAGCAGGGAGAAGCGAGGGGAAGCTCTTCCAATGTCACTCAGGTCCTGGCTGGGCAAGCAGAGGATGTCACGCTGCTGATAAGTGACACTATTTTGCTTTCGCCCTTCTCAGGGCGAAATCTGGTCTTGCCTCCGCAGGTGATGTGTCTGGAGCCTGTGCCGAAACTTATGTGGTTGCTGATGCGACCGCAGAATGGAGGTGAAACATTTCTCTTCTGGTTTCACAGGACCGCATGCCGGCGGTTCCACCTGCCTCCCTTGCACCACCAGAAAGGATCCCTGTAAGATTTCTGGGCTGTTTTCAGCACAAGCGGGACTTCAGACCCAGATTTTAGGTCTTTGCACAAGCCACTGCTGTTCCCCTTGTGAATTAAAGGTGCTTCGATAAACATTCTGAAAGGTCAGCTATTTTCACTGTGCCTGTGGCTTGCATAAGAACATCAACATCCTCTGCTGCAAAGAGCAGTGTTAGGAACTTCCTACTGCCACACTGAATCACAATAGCTTCCCACAGCAACCAGTGGTAAAAATAAACTGGGCCAGGGGAAGTGGACAGCTTCTGCTGTTCCTCTTTCTTGGGCATACTTGAGTCACAAAAAAAAGCAATGTAGAACAAGACATTTATTTTGCTGATGCCAATGAAATCCATGAATGGTTCAGAGCACAGTCCTACTGAAATCACAGAGTGTTTTGCAATGAGATGCTTGTTGTGCTTAAAGTTAAGCATATGCTCAAATGCTGTTTTAAGTCTGTATTTTCATTCGGATCTAGACTTAGGAATTAGACTGAAAAGATGCAGGAACTGCTGCGCATCTGAGTGCTGCTTTTGTACTAAAGGCACAGGAATAGAGCCCTCTTGGGATATTTTGTGTGTTGAGGGTATATAAAAGACCACTGAGGAGCCAGTGACTCTGCAATGGTTTCAGTAGTAGATCTTGGCTTTGAGAAAAGCATATTTTGACCAGAAGAATAGTGCCTTCAAATACAAATCAATCTGAAATTTTGCCTAGAGACAATGTTGTTTGAACAGCACGATTTCCAACAACATTACAACTAAGACTCTGTGTGTGCACGTGTTTGTTTGCGTGTGGGGGAGTGTTTTAAGAGCAACATCTTTCCTGTTACACAAGGTACAGCCCAGTTCTTGAAATTCAGCCAGCTGGGAAAAAAACCTGAGGAGACCTAGTCCGGTCACTGAGCCTGGGAATCTGCTGGTGAAACAGACCCTGCCTCTTCTCTTCAAACAGTGCTGACAAAGTTTATAGTAAGTGGCTAAAGAGATGAGAAGTTAGGGAGAAAAAAAGGAATGGCTCATCAGTCCCAAACTGGAGAGGAAGGGTTTCCCCCCCAACTCATGTTCCAGAGAATTTGGAGAGCAAGGACTTGTAGGATAACCCAGGTGTGAAGAGACCACAGGAGAGCTCCAGTCAAACATCTGGCTAAAAGCTGGGTCAGCCCTGGGGTCAGGCCATGTTACCTGGGGATACGTTCAATTGGATCTTGAAAACCAGCAAGGATGGAGATTGCACAACATCTCTGGGCAATCCACCAATATTTGACTGCCTGCATGGTGAAAATAGACTGCAGTAGAAGTGGCTCATACAGAACCACGTTTTTAATGTCATCCTGCTCATTAAAAAGAGAAAGATCAGATCTGTTTTGTAACAGCAACAGTTTGTGTGAGGCACGGAAAACTTCTGCTACCAGAGGACTGATTCACATAAAAAGGAATGTAAAAGATGGAAGGAAACCAAAGGATGCCTCCAGTTACATTCCTGTCTTGAAATGATAGTGTTGCAGCACAAAAGGTTTGTATTTATAGCAGTGGATACCAACAGGGAAGATACTCTAAAAATAAACAAGGATGCACGGATAAAAACATCTATGTTGCAGCTCATTCTGAGAACGAAAGGGAATATGGAGGTTTAATGAGTCTCAGTCGATTTTATTTTGGAACTGTGAGTTTCTGTCAAAGACCAAACAGGGCTGGGCGCGACCCACTCAAAACTCACGCGGGCCTTCACACCCGGCCCGTGGACTGGGTCACTTCACTGCCTGACCTTTCTATTAAACTTTAGCCCGCGGTCGGGCGGAGGGGTCCGGAGGCGGGACATGCCCGGCGGCACCGCGGCTCCCGCGGCCCTTCCCGCGCTCTGCCCCCGCCGCGGCCCCGCCCCTGCCCATATTGGGCTGTCCCGCTCCCCTCGCAGCTCCTGATTGGCTGTGGGGGCGCGGCCGCGCGCCGGGGTGGGGCCGGCGCTCGGGTGCGTT
>VZRN01004188.1:103621-147524 GCA_013397935.1 Dasyornis broadbenti
AGCTGTCTGTCCTGCTCAGTGACCCTGCCACAACCACCGAACCCACTAACGAAGTTTCCAGGAGCCCTTTCTAATTAAACTGTTTGTCAGTGTCAGATCCCGATGGCTGAGCTCTGTTTTAATAGTGCCTGGAAAGGACGTAGATCGGTGGGGTTTTTCCTTCCCGGCCTCTGCCTTCCTTCCCAAGCTGCTGAGCTGAGGAGCTGGAGGAAAAGTCTTAGGGGCAGATGTGAAGGGTCCCATTCCGCTGTGTTTCTGCTGTGGTTTGGGTGAAGGAGAAACCTGTGACATTGCTCTGTTTCAAAACCTATTTATAGTGATAAAATAGTTGTGAGGACCACACTGTGGCAAAACTTAGGGTCTTTTTTCCTGCATGGACGTGAATTTTTTCATTGGGTTTTAGTGCCTGGGGTGAGTATGTGGTGGCTGTCCTTGGTCTGTCTTTTCAGACATGAATGCTTTTCTACTTTTCTAAGTGGCATAATAGCTCTTGCCTAAACTGCCCCAGACCCATATTTTTGAGAAGCTAAACAAAGCAAGATTGTGTCTTGACACAGATTTTGATTTTGTATGTTTCTTTCTTTTGTGGTTGAGAATTGGCTCCTGTTTTTCACAAGCAATATCGAACTTTGTAAGAACCACTCTTTGGTCTCCTGGGCCTGTTTGCTCAGTATCAGTCTGCTCAGGGAATATGAGGGAGCAGGGGGGTGCCTTTCTTGGTGTGAAGGTGATACCTTCACCAGCTTTTTGCTGGCAAAGACTCTCTGAGTGACATAGATGTATTCACAGGTAGAAGGATTTCCCATTCTGAGGAATAAACCATTTTTTTTCTTTTCCTCTCTGCCTCTCCACTTCCCTCTCTTCTTTTCCCCTTCCTAGGTGGCTTTAACAAGTTTCAGACTGAATATTCTGAGCACTGCGAGACAAATCTTGACAGCTCCTCACCCAGCAACTCTCCCCCAGCATCGGTCCTTGGCCTGGGAGGGCTGCGGATAAGTTCTGACTGCTCAGATGGCGAATCCGACAGGGAGCCCAGCAGTGCCACGGAGTCGGACGGGAGCCCCATCCCTAACAATCAGCCTGCCTTTCCAGTCCAGATCCTACCTTACCTGTACTTGGGCTGCGCCAAAGATTCGACCAACTTGGACGTCCTGGGAAAATATGGCATTAAATACATCCTGAATGTGACTCCTAATCTGCCAAACATGTTTGAGCATGACGGAGAGTTCAAGTACAAGCAGATCCCCATCTCAGATCACTGGAGCCAGAACCTCTCGCAGTTCTTTCCCGAGGCCATTGCTTTCATTGGTAGGTAGTTGGCAGAACACCTCTTTTCATACTCACCGCTTGGGAATGTGGTGTGCCACTTCCCAGGGCTGCTCCTGTCTCCAGCCTCACCTCTCTGGGGCACAGCATTGGCTTAGCAGCCGAGTGTCACGCTGTGAGGTGGCACTCCTGGTGCATGTCACACTGGCTGGGTTCAGGGAGCCCTTCCCTTCCAAAATTCAGCCCTCTTGCAGCACCTCAGCTGAGCTACCTGCAAGTGGTGGAACTGGACCTGCTGCCTCTCACCCTTGTATGGGGACTTGCACTGGTGTGAAATGGCTGAACCCAGGCAGTGGGGAGCTCCTTTGCATGCTCTGCTCGGGGTATGAGTGTTGATGGGAGCTGCCTTTGTGTGACTGGTATTAGCAGTTCCTTAGCCCCAAATGTGGTTAAAATCAGGAAGAGTGTGTGTGTGTGTGTTTTCTTTTCCCAAAGGGATTTGCTAGTCTAGTTGGGATCCTGCTGTAAGTCACCCTAGCATAACTAACTCCTTGTATAGATACTTCTCCTAAGGTAAGCATCAACACAATGAGTTAGTGATTGTAATTATACTGCAGAGTTCGGATGGAAAAACTGCTCTGCAGACAGCCCCTGTGACAGTTTTGGTGGTGGTGTTCAGGAAGGAAAATCTCTCAGGCCAACCTTGACTTTGAGAATTGCTTCTTATTCTGTGGGAAGTGTGTGTTGGGCTGAACAGGAATGTACACTTCCAGCCTGACCTGTGTTGTTTGCTCACGATGGTCATTAGCCTAATCAGCTCTGTTTTATGGGGGTGAATGGCACAGGCAGTAATATCACCATTAACTATTAAAAGCCCCATGGTTTCATGTTTGATTAAAAACACTTGTATAGGTAAAGGCGAGGGTGACCTTTATCTGCAGACTGAAGCCTGTGCAGCTCCTTTCAGTACTGCCTCTTTCAGACCCTGCGGCTTCTGCTCACTGTGCTGTAAGGCCTGAAACAGGGCAGAGCAGTGGTGGATCCTTGGCTGCTCTTCAGCTGTCAGAAACCCTGGTTCCCACATGCTCTCCAGCTTCTGCCCTCCACTAACATGACTGTGGTCAGAAGCTGCTGCTTCAGTGTGGCAACAGGGACCTCTCTGATGTCCTGTCTGCACTTCCTGCATGAGCGTGGTGTCAGACTTCAGGGGTGAGGTGCAGTGTCCCTGCTGACATGTGGCATTTGGGATCTGTCTGCTCCAGTCAGACGATGGCTCTGTGAACACCGAGCTTGTGCTTTCCAGTTAATGACAGGAAATGGAGGATTACCTCACTCTAAAACCAAACACCAAGAAATGCCGTGCAGGTCAGATGAAAGGCAAAAATGTCTGGAAAAATGTTGAAGGGGAGAGCCTGTGGGGAGGGCTGGGTATGCTGGGTGGTGATTGCCCACCCTACTGGAAATTCTTGCCTGGTTTTGGAGGCTGGGCAGAAAACCTGTTGTGGCTTGGGTCTGGATTTTTGTTTTGCCTGCATCTTCTTTGTCCTTCCCTGCACTTGCGGTGCCAGAATGTCTCTTACCTCCAGCTTTGCCTGAGGATCCTCTTTCTCCTGCCACCTTTTTGCTCCCTCCCAAGCTCTCAGTCAAATGACTGACTTCAAATAGGGCTGCCCAGAAGTAAAAGCAGTGCTGGGTACTTGTGTGCATTCAGTGCTCTCAGTGGCATGTCCCTCTTTCAGCACTGAGATGTCAATTCATAAAGGGATCACGCTGTTCCGGCTGTGTGAGAGACAATGAGTGTGTGTGTGCTTTTCAATCGGTGGCAAGGGAGGGGAAATTTCGCTGCTGTTCTCTCGCCATTTTTTGGTCCAGCCTGCATTCCTGCTTCCTGCTACCATTCATCTTGAGAGTCTCCGCCAACACAAGCGTTTGTTTGTAGTGAAGTGCATTTCTGTAGATCCTAAAGAACAATTTCACAATAAGGGAAGTTCCTGCACTTCAGACTGTACTTAAATTGGCATTGGCAGCATTCATGTAACTTTCTAGTGGAAGGAGGACAAGGACAGCAGAAGAGAATAGCTTGTGGGCTGCAGCCTTGCCCGGAGTGCACAGCCTTGTCTGGTTTAGTTGGTGTTGAGGTGGGTGTGCTGTGCTCAACCACCAGCATCTTCCTGGAGCTGTTGTGTCCAGCTCCATCTGCCTCCTGTGGGTAACTCAGTCTCTGAATAGAGGCTACCGATGCTCAAGGAGTGTTGCTAAACTCAATTCATACTTCTCAAGCATGTGAGATGCTTGGCCTTGCTGGGGATGTGCAGCTTTGCCATGCAGCAGGAATATCTCAGGAGCCCTGTGGGGAGAGATGTAGGTGTCAGAGGGGCAGGGGATCCAGTTCTGGCAGTCGTCCTGATCCTAGGAGCTTGCAGCTGCCACCTGGCCCAGCCCCAAAGCCACGCGTTTTTGGTGCAGAATAATAGACTCCCCCTTCCCCTTGTCTTGTTTCAGATGAGGCCCGTTCCAAGAAGTGTGGGATCCTTGTTCACTGCCTCGCTGGCATCAGCCGGTCCGTAACAGTCACTGTCGCCTACTTGATGCAGAAACTCAACTTGTCCCTGAATGATGCCTATGACTTTGTGAAAAGGAAAAAATCCAACATTTCCCCAAACTTTAACTTCATGGGCCAACTCCTGGACTTTGAGAGGACTCTGGGACTCAACAGCCCCTGTGACAACCGCTCACCCAGTGAACAGCTCTACTTCACCACCCCCACCAACCACAACCTCTTCCAGCTGAACACTCTGGAGTCCACATGAAGAGGACACTGCCTGGTCGGGAACTCAAGCATTGAACAGCTTCTCTTGAGTATTTCAACTCTTACGAAAATATCTGTCTTGCTAGGCAGCTCTGAGATGAGTAGCTTCTCTGGGCAGAGGTGCGTGATCGCTGCTTTATGAAGGCTAATGCCGCTCAGTAGTGTCCTGATCCAAGTGGTTTGAAGAGGTAGTGTTTTTACAGGGGGTTATTTAACACGGGCGATGTTACAGCATTTCGAACGCAGCTGTCACTGGCAATAACCGCTTTCCTGGGTGCATTGGGACTGTCAGAACACGCACACGTGTGAAGAGCTACCAGGGGTTAGCTTTCTGTGGAAAATGAGGAGATTTATGCACTTGGAAACCTTGAACAAAAGGTGTTGGGCCAAGACTGTTTTAAAACCCAAGTTTACTTTTTTTGATTTAAAAAAAAATAAGAAAAGGTAGATCTTACTCGAGCTTTGGGTTCAAACTCTTTTTAAATATATAAGTTCTTGACTGTTTGTACAGACGAGGTTGCAAAACCAGTATTTTATTCTGTTTCTTGTTTGATCATTTATTTTTTTTAATCAAATGTTTATATTGACCAAATGCATTTTGCACACTTTGTGAAGCCTTGGTATGTCCTGGCATATTACTGGGTACTCCAGAGAGAGATACATGCTGCTGCTGTTGTTGTTGTTAGCATCTGGTAGGAAGCTTTGTTATATGTGAAGGCCAGTTGGGCTTAAACGCAACCCCTTCACCACTCCTGCACTCACAATCACAAACTCTGCACTGATTCAGCCAAGGTGACTAAGCCGCAAGCTTTTTTTTAATGCCACCCCTGCCAAAAGCACTGTTTGCTATTTTCAGAGGTAAAACTCTTGTAGCCTCCAGAGTTGGTAGAAGCATGTCTGAGCCCAGATTCATTCTCTGCTGCCTGTTGACTGACTTAATGTCATCCAGCTGGCCCAAAACCATTCCTGCTTCCCACGTCCAGAAGGCAGTTATGATGTTGGCGTTTCTTGTGCACACTGGATTCTTTCCCACGTGTGCGGGGTGGAGGGGGAATGCAGCAAGCGCCTGGAGCAGAGTGAGGATTGCGTGGCGAGATGGGACTCAATCGTCATGCTCGGAGCACATGAGGGGAGTGAAGAGGTGTGGAAATGATAAGGAGAGCATTGTAACAGAGAATTTTTATATATATATATATGAATATATATATTAACTGGCAAATTCTGAGATGATTGGAGCTTTCAACAGAGGTTCTGATTTTTTTTTTCTTCCTCTTTTGAATAACTTTTGCTGTGCCTTCTATTCTGAGAAGACTTGTATGTATTTCTGGCTAGTGTTTGGCAAACTCCTTTTACCAAGCTGGGAGGGGAGGAAGTGGTAATAATTTCTGGGAGGAGGGCAGAACGGATTTGGAGATTTCTTTATTGGCTGCAATGTAGTCCCTCCTTTCTCCCCCCTCCCTGTCCACTTTAACTCTCATGTAACTGAGAAAAAAGCCACGGATTTTTTTTCTAAATATCCAGTTTTTTGTACTTTTTTCAAGAAAAAGAAAAAATTAAAAAAAAATCTCCATCTGGAGGAATGTTTTGACACTGTCTCATCCTGAAATTGTTCTTTTTGTTAAAGATGTTATCAGAATGTTGGAATGAGCTTCTGTTTCTTGTTTTCTGGTTGTTATTTGTTTGTTTGTTGGGTTTTGTTTGCTACAATGTTGGGATCGTGGGTCATTGGAAGGGAGAATGGGTGTACGGTTGAGAGTGAGAAAATTGAGAATATCCTAATTGCATCTTACCTCACGGAGGAATTTATTTTTTCAGGGATTTTTTGACAGTGCATCTGTATTGCATTACAGCTAAGCTGGTTTGTAAAGGCTTCCTGTGCTGTTAGTGGTCTTTATTCTTTAAACAAAAAAAATAAGATGCATTTTCTGATTAGTACAAATGAGAGCTTGTTAGTGAGGAATGGTTCTGCTTTCTGAGTTATGAAGGAAAATCAGTGACCCTATATACTGATCCAATATTGGGACTTTGTTTATATTGCAAATAAATATTATTTTTTCTTTAAAAATGATATTTGTGTCAGATGCTTGTCTAGCCTCTGCCCATATAAGGGCACGCTGCTCTTATCCGTTTTTTATGGTCGATTAGGATCCTTCTGTGACCATGGAGAGCATTTGCTGGGCGGTGTTCAAGTGTGGTGTTTGGTTTCATGCACAGCTTAATTTTTAAGACCTGTGGTAAAATGGAGAGGGGGAGGTGGGAGGGCGAGGAGAGGGATAGGGAGTATTGGATAAACTGGAGAACAAAGAACAGCTTGAGAATGGGACTGGCTTTGACCCCAGTCATTCCTCTGTGCCAAAAATAAATAGATAAACCAAAGACACTTTTGTTTGCTGTTTAAGCATGGCCTACAAAGGCATGGCATGGCCTTGCCCGCAACTGTTTGTATTAGCAGACTTTATTTTGGTAGGAAAGCAAGAAGTCAGGGGCTTGTGGGCAGCCACCTGATGGGTTATCCTGGGGCTCCTGGAGAGCTGGAGCCCCCTCCTGTAACCCTGGGGGAAGGGGATGTGGTGTGAGTTGCACACGGGCTGTGCTGTGTTGCTCTGTGCTCCCTGGGTGGTTTGCGGGAAATCTGGAGGCACTGATGAGGATGCTTTAGGGTGAAACGTAGCTTTAAACATCTGAGTGCAGCCCAGCTAAGGGAGCTGTGGCTCCCCATGACTCTACTTATAGCTGGGCAGGGCTGAGCAGGAGTGGGTTATCCCCAGCATTCTTTGTTTCTGAATGGCAAGAAATGAAATGATTATTCAATTGTTCAGTTCTTCAGAGTATGTGTCATCTTGTTCTAATCCTAGGGCCTGAGCACCAAAACCAGGTAGTTCTATTCCAGAAGCAGTTCAGTCTGGTGGGTGCAGAGGGGAAGTAGAGGCTGAAGCATGAGCCAAGGGCAGGCGTGCATGAGTTTGTTTACTCCTGGACTCCATGATGGAAATCTATATATTGATTTAGAGGCCTGTTTGTGGCTAAACAAACAAAAATCTACCTGGCATGCAGGAAAAAGAAGACCTTTAGGCTTTTCCCCGTAATTACATGGTAGAGTAGAGCTCTTGAGGAAAATGGGAAACTGTGCAGGAGGCTGGCTGTGCACTGAAGGGGTGCAGAACAGCTTATCAGGTGTATGGCTATATTTGCTTCCATCTAACTTCCTCCTAGGATTTTCTGCTAAGGTGTGGAGCAGGATATTAGCAGTTAGCATTGTAAGCACATTTATGTGGTAGCTGAGTTGTGGCTGTCTGGAGCAGCACAGCTGCTGTTTGCCGTGGCTTTGGAGCAAGAACTGCTGTGCAGGGAGCCACCAGGCTGCCCTTGGGGACCTGATCCTGGGACATGCTGTGAGTGTCCTGGCACTGTGGCACTCAAAAGCCCACTGTGCCACTCAAAAGGAAGGAGATGACCTGTCTGAAAATCATCCTGCCACCTGCAAGCAGGACCCAGAGGAGCTTTTTCCAACCTTCCTGGCCTCATCAGCAAGAAGCAGCCAGCCTGGCTGGTCTTCAGCCATCAGTGTTTCACAAATCTTGGAGGGGTTTCCTTGGAGACCTGATGTCCTGTAATTCAGTGAGGAGAACTGACATCAGGCAAGGAGCAGTGCTGGAGAAGTAGTTACAGAGGGAAAAGAGAGCGTGGGGTCTGTCTGCACTCCCTTGCAGAGGCAGGCACGAGCACTAGCTGAGCGTAGGAGCACAGGCTCAGTGAGAAAGCTGGTTATGTTCAGAGCAGTGGAATTTGGCAAGGAGATACAGCTTCCCACACGCAACAGGGAGAGAAGCTCCTTGGTTAACCCATTGATTCCAGATGAGCTGTTTGTAAGATGCTCTGTGGTGTTCTACTCTACAAAACCAGGTAATCTGCTTGGGCACAGAGATCTCCTGTCACTGGGTTTTCACACGGGATGCCACAAGCCCTCATGTGATGAGTGGGAATTTATCTTTTTTTTTCCCCAAAGGATGACAATGGATGGACAACTCATTTGAACAGGTAGAAGGACCACAGGTCCCAGGTGCTTTCAAAAAGTTTCTCCCTCCGTTTCAAGTCATGGCAAAAGCACAATGTTCTGAGCACAGAACTAAGCTTCTGCAATTCCCCACTGGGAAGCCCAGCATCAGGAGCCCTGTGAGCAGGACACAAGCTCAGGGAAAGGGCTTTGTGGTTGTTTCTAGCTTCTTTTCCCTTGTTTGTGTCTACCCTTCCCTTGGTGTGGCATCAAACACATCCTGAGCATGATGCAAGTCAACCTTTGGAGCTCTGCACTTGCCTACGGTTGCGACATTCAGAGATGCATGTGAAAAAGCAGACTCTTCCTGCTACCATCTGAGTTTGGGTGCTCGCATTTCCAAGGTAACCAGGTTATTTGTGGGCTGTTACATTCTTGTTTTATCCTGTATGTGAGGAAATCAGGCCATTTGCAGTGTTGTAAAGGCACACAAATAGTTCAGCTAATAAACACATCCCTGTATTTACTGGCACAGGTTGTGATACCTGTGCTCTGGGCTGCTCGGAATGTGTGTGAAAACAGGTTTTCTTCTGGATTTTGTGCTGTTTGCTCCAGTGCTTCCTCAAATCTGTGTCTTCATTGTGGAGTGCTGGGCTGGCTAAATGGAATTTGGGGTGAGAGGGTGGGTGAGGGAATGTTCACCAGGGACAGCAGCTCCTGGGAGTCTCATCCAACCTCCATGTCCTGCTCTTGCAAGTTCCTTTATTCAAACTGTGCCATTCCCCTTTCTACTGACTTTGTCCTCTGGCCTCTTACTGTGCCACCAACAGGCCTGGGCTCCAGGCTGCCACATGTGTCTCAGTACAAATGTGGCTGTTCTCTGGGGGCCACGCTCAAGGCCCAACGCCTGCTCCTGTGGGAACTGCTTAAAATTGGCGGGAAGCTGTGAGGCGGAAAAATGTGAGGGGGGAAGTGATTGGTATCTGGCCTCAGGACAGCTGTCACCAGCGTGGGCAGTGGCAGACACTTGGCCTCCCCACAGGCTGCTGTGACACCTCAGGTGCCACCTGAGAGGACCCCAGTTGGTGGCCTGGGAAGGTCTGAAAGGCTTGTGGCTATCACAGTGGCTGGGTCCTGTGGAGGAAGAGCCCCGGGAAGGCCCCGAGCCAGCTGATCCCCTCAGCCTGCGATGGAGGCGGTGCCTGCTGTCAGAGACTGGGAGCTGCCCATGAAGGAACTGTAAGTTTCTGGAGCCTCCGGGCTCCTCCCTGACACCTCCCTGGTGCCCTACTCCACCGTGCCGCCATCCTGGGTTTGGGGTGGGAGCTGGGTCAGGGTGGAAGCTGTGGTTCGGGTTTGGTGTGGCTCTGTCAAGGGTTAGGATTTAATTATGGGTTGGGAATGAATCCTGTGGCAGGCACAGCTGCTTGGACTGGCTGGCTGAGCGGACCTGGACTGCTGGGACCTCCATGGGCTGTGTGGACCCCTTGGTGCTGGAGCAGTGCAGACCCGTCTCTCCTGCCTGGTGCAAGGCAAGACCACCAGTGCTTTGCTGGCCTTTTTTCCTCCCTTCCAATTGTGCTCGTAGCTAAAATTGCTCTTGTTCTGCATTATCCTTATTTCCTTTCCCTGGTTTCTCCGCTGCCTTCTGTTTCTTCAGATGGCTGGGAGTTGAGGTGATCTCACCTGGCAGCGGCTCCTGCAAAGCTGTGGTCCTTCTGTAGGACAAAGGAGCCCTGGATTCCTCTCAGAGACATTGGGACATGTTGGAAATGGAGACCAGCTGCGCTATGGGGAGCTTTGGAGGGGATATGTGTGTCACTTCTGTGCTGCTCAGTGGTGCAAGTGATCCAAGAGCATGCAGGGCCCTGAGAAGTATCTGGTGAGGGACCCAAGTCTGGGGAGAAATCAGAATCCAGACAGATTTATTTTCCTACTTTCTTTCACTAGAGAAACATCTGGCTTATGTAAAGCCATTTGCTGGGTTTTTCAGTGCTTTATTTTGAAAGTCTCTTCAATCGGGCACTCTGCTCTTCTCATTTCCCACCTCTGCCTCAGGGGCGGATTCTTCATGATTTGGGGTTTTGCTTTTATGAAGTTTACTCTTTGTTTCTGGTTTGTGTTGTCTTTTTCTTTTCTTTCCTTTTCTTGTAAAGGACTGCTCCAGTTTGACTTGTGGTTTTGCCTTGCTTTACTGCAGGAGGTGAATTGTTGTGATAAGCCCTGCAAAAAATGGGAGGGAGCAGACTGGTGTGTTAGCGAGACCCTGGTCACTCATATGGCTTCAGTGAAAGCCCTGTGCCAGGAGACGCTGAGCTCTGAGGTTTGATTGCATCCTAAAAGCACAGCATTTTCCTGTATGGGAGATTTTGAATTGAATTATGTATGAGGGGGTGCAGTTAGAGGGATTAGCACGCTCCTTCCTTTTGCCAATGTGGCTCTGATTCGAACCCATCATTTTCCCATGCATTTATCCTGGCAGTGAAGTGCTCAGTACCTGGTGAGAGATTTACAGCCCTGCTCCAGTGATGTAGTTTGTTTGGGTCTTACTCTAAATTTGTCATTTCCTCTCCCTGGGTGGCTGATTCCCTGCTGCTTGGAGCAGGCAGTGGTCCAGGCAGGATCACAACCCCAAGAGCCAAGCAGGATCCTCTCAGAGCTGTGCAAAGTGGGATTTTGGATGAGAGTTTGAGGGGATTCAGGGTGCTGAGCCTGCAGAAAGCTGCCCTCTCCTCTGACAGAACAAGGATCAGCTCTGCTGTCAGCTTCATCTCTGTGTCCCCTCTGCCATTCTTCACCTTCCCTCTGCTCCCATTCTGGATGTTGTCTTTGAATGATCCTGTGCTAGAGGTTCAGGCAGGCTCCTGCATGTCTTGGCCTTGCATCCTCTTGGCAGAAAGCTGAGAGTGAGAAATGTTTGGAAAAGTCTTGTGGGGGGTTTTTTGTTTGGGTTTTTGGTTGTTTTTTGGTTTTGGTTTTTTGTTTTTTTGGTTTTTTTTTAGTTTTTTGGTAGGTTTTTGTTTTGCTTTTTTTTTTTTAAAAACAAAAAACCCTTATTCATTCATTCCCCATTCTCTCTCATTAGACAACATCTTCCTGCTAGGACAGTCCAAGCCAGTTCTGACAGGCAGCTTATCTGCCTGGCAGCTCAGACTGCTTCCTCTGTCTCTCCTTTGTGTGGGACGTGTTTTGTCTTTCCAAACTTCTGCTGACTTCAGTGGGCATTAGCTTGTGCCCAAACATGCACTGATAGTGCAGTTCAGTGCTGAAGTTCACCACTGTTTTTTACTTATGTCCCTGCAGTGTGTTTTTCTTTACAAAGGGAAGGATTTAAGTGGTTTGGAGAGGGAAGGAGAGTTGTTACTGAAAGTTAGTGAAGCTGAGGCTCCCAGTTCACCCTGGCTGCCTCCATCCTGTGAGTCCTGCAGCAGGATATGGTGAAGGCACTGGAGTGATGCTGATGGGGGTTCAAAAAAAGGCATGATCTACAAAAACCCTGTATCTGAAAAAGCCCAGAGCAGCCAGCTTGTTGCTTTCCTATTTTGCCAGCTGCTCAGACAACTTAGAGAAATTTCCAGCCTAGTTTTAAATTTGGTAAAAGTGGAGAGAAGTGCATGAAGTGTGTGTGCATGAAGCAAGGCTTAAAAATGTTGATATTTTTAATAAAACAAAGTCAGTCATGTTTGAAGCTGCAGTTTGCCAGTGTGCACTCCTGAGACAGAGTCCTGATGATGCAGAATCAATGCTTTCCCTGAGATATAGTTTCCAGTCAACAAAACTCTGGATGATGGTTTGTTTTCTTGAATCTCCAGAACTTCTGTGAGCCTGTTCCTTGTAGAGATGCATTTGTTTATGAAGTTCTTAACTTTTCTCCCTGAGCTGTGGGATCCTTCCTATTGTCCGTGTGATGCCACCACATGTCCAGTGCTACTGCTTGTGCAGTGGTAGCCCAGGGATGTTTGTAGGTCAGGGATGACAGATACTCGGCAGGACTCATCGGTGCTATTAATTAATTGCATTCCAACAGCAGCGAAAGCAGCAGCAAGAGTAATAAACAAATTGTAATCTACATTATGAAGCTGACAGGTGCCTCCCACTCATTACCTGTCTTTAACCACTCTCATTACTACCCATTACTTTGTGGAAACTAATCTTGGTGCTCAGTGTCCGACTTGTTCACTTAATGCCATTATCTGAAGCAATTGGCCTCTCCCTGTGAAAGAAGAGGAAGGTGCTTTTCCTGAGGCTCGTTCTCTGGATGCTGGAACACAGGGAGCTCTGTGGTGGAGGAGGCTGAAAGGGCTTTTGCAAAAGCATGGTGGGGCTGGGAATTGAAGATTGAAATCCACAGGGACTATCTGGGGAGGAGCTGGGGATGTGTAGCAGGATGGGAGATTGTCATTAGGAGGAAAAGTCTGCACTCTGTTCATCATCATGGGATTAAGGAATAGTATCCAGGGAAAGGGATAATAGGAAGAGCTATATTTTTTTTTCCTCTCTGGATGTTTTCCAGGTTTTGGGAGCAAGTTGGATTGCTGACTAATGACAATTCTCTTTGTGGCTGCCCCAGGGCATTGCAGGAGGAAGTCCTGGTAGTGTTTCTGTGGGGACCAGTTCAAGATCCCCCAGGAAAAAGAAATTGAACTCCAGAAATGTCTTGCAGTGGTCTGGCTTAGGCTGAGCTCAGCGGAATGAAGGATGCTTAGCCAGAGGAGCTCAGCCTCCGTGCCTGCCTGCTCCCATGGCTTGTGTGGGTCCCAGTGTTAAGGACTGTGCTGTGCCTGGGCTGCAGCTCTGCTCCTTTCCTCACTGACACTATTGGGAGCCTTCTGGCGGAACTTTATTGAAGCTTGGAAGATGAGGAGTTGGGCTGAGAGACCACATAGGAAAATAGGTCTTTTTCAAGATACTCCATGGATGGCTGGACCATGGACAGTCAGAGGTCCTGTTGTGCTCTCAGGGTTTGGGGATATCTCCTCAGGGGGTCTCTAATGAGTAAGTAATAAGCCAAAAGATGAGAAACAAAGGCAGAGAGGTGAGGAGCCAGCTTTCCCAGTGGAGGATTGGCATCAGTGAGATGCAACAAGGGCCTGTGAAAAGCCAAAGCTGTTGAATGTGTCTTTTAATGAAAAAGAGGAGTAAGTGGCAGACAGCATTTTCTGTTGTTTATTCAGAGTAGCAAAACCCAGAAGCTGCACTCAATAGCTGTAGGAAGTCCTTGCAATATGGAGTGGTGGGGTTGTGACATATGATGCTGAGAAAAGCAAAGCAATCCATCTCAAAATGGGATAATGTCACAAGGGAGAGAGAACTCAGAAGTGCAATGAACTATGCTATGGGAGCAAGGCTTGATTCTGAGTATGGTAAAAAAAAAAATCCCCAAACAGTCCGCCTCTAGAAAAAGCTAAGAACAAACTGGAAAAATGCATTGTATGAACCTATGGTGAACAAAAGCATCTCTGGGTTTGGGGGGCAATAGAGTAAGTAATGCAAGGAAATGCCATTGAGTGCTTTTAAATATTAATACACAGTGTCTTGTTGAGAAAATCCCACATTTGTAAAGAGCTGGTGCCTGGGAAAGCATTAGTAATGTAACATAGTTACATGCTACATAGCTCCATGGCCTGTTCTTACACTCTTCCCTTGGTTCTGCTGTTAAGTACCATAGAAAACAGCACAACAGGG
The DNA here is from genome assembly GCA_013397935.1 of Dasyornis broadbenti. Taxonomy (NCBI): domain Eukaryota; kingdom Metazoa; phylum Chordata; class Aves; order Passeriformes; family Dasyornithidae; genus Dasyornis; species Dasyornis broadbenti. The sequence continues at coordinate 117,376 of VZRN01004188.1, forward strand.
CAGGATGAAGCTTGATCCAACAACAGTTAGTGGCTGTGATTCTTCTACCTTTCCAAAAAAATGGTGTCCTGGAATAAGCTGTGTGGCACACTGTGATTGTGTGTATGTGAAGAACTTTTTGGAGGTTGGAGATTAGTAAAGAGAGCTGCTGAAGCGCATGGCTGGAGGAGAAGACTCCAGAGGCTGTTGCATATCTGATATCAAATGGACATCGCAAACAGACAGCCTAAGCAATGAGAAGGTCTTTGTATGAACAGAAACATCTTGTTCTTCACCAGCACCAGTCACTCTGAAATGGACAAAATCCTTAGGTGATGGGAAGCCATTGCCTGGGTCAACAGACCCACCTCTTGTCTCCTCTGAGGAACATTTGGGCAGGAAACCAACTCCACAAGGATTTGCCTTCTTCAACCTGTCCTCTTCCATCACTCTTTAAGTACTGTGCTTATGGTGAATGAGAACTGGATACTGTGGAAGTAGCTGGGTGGGTCAGGCCAACTCATCCTGCTCTCAAAGCCCTTCTGTGCTACTTTAACCCACACCACAGTGGGGCGAGACACTGTGTGGGAGTGTGAGAGAGTTCCTAATGTTCCTGTTAATCAAATGGCCCACTGAGTCTCCTGATCTGCTGTGGTGATAAGTCCTAACAAGGACTCTCTCTTAATCCTCATTATCCTCTCTTGGCGCTTCCTCTCCACATACACTAGATATTTTCTATCAACAGGGAGTAACTTTTGTGGAAGATAGGATCAGATTCCCAGGAACCAGGGTATAGTAAGAGTGAAGAAAGAATGAGGAAACTGTCCTAATTGGAGGCTAATCTTATGAATACAGGGCTGGATACAGACAATAGGAAGAGGAATGCCAGGAGAACTTTAGCATTTAATTAGGAAAGGATCATCTTTTTCCAGGAGTAGCCTGAATTGTAACTTATGATGTGGTGAAGTTGCTGTTTGATGTCAGCTTCAGCAGAGGGAAAGAGACAGATTCTGCTTTGTGTTACCAGAGGAGGAGTAACCTGAGAAAAAAACACAGGGAAAGGTGTTTTTAAATGCAATTTTTTGTCATTTGTGTACTGATTCAAGCTGCAGTGCATGGATGGAGTGTTTAATTTCACAATTTTTATTTGAATAACACACTAAATAAGGAGAAGAAAAGGGCTGTGTGATTTTTTTTTTTTTTTCCTGAAGCAGACATGCTAATATACCCACTTGGTATTTAAAGTTGCATGGCATTGCTGAAAATGCAGAAACACATGTATCTTTTCTTCTAGTATAAGTGAGTTATTGGGGTGGGGTGTTTCTTTCCCCTACCTAGACCCAGAGCTGGAGCCTGGACCAGCCAGAAGCTTGGCCTGTCCCTCATGCTCCTTTTTCATGTGGGCTGGGTAGAGTGTGCTGAAGCTGTTTGTGGTGGGGAGTTCTCTACAGACAGTTGCTTTTATGAACCTTTTTAAACAACCTGTTAAACTGAAGAGCTGCCTCCTGCCTGTCCTGTCCACATCATGGCACCATGCACAGAGCCTGTGATGCCTCTGTGTGTTTCATTCGCAAGCAGGGTGAGAGCAGGTGCCTGTTTGTGAGAAGTGAATTGCCTTTATAGGAGGTGTGAGGGTCCCTAACTGCATATTCATGTAGCGCAGGTGTTCTAGCATGATCCCATAGCCATATGAATGACTACAGTGCAACAAGGTGTGGACACCAGTTTGTCATCCCCACCCTGAAGGTGGTGTTGCAAGTTCCTGAAAAATGCCATCATGCCCCTGCGGATTTGGTCTTGTTTGGCTTTTCACTCTCTGTGTCCTGCTCACAGGTGTGTGGTGATGCTGGTGTTTTATTTGCCCAGCTTTGGGCTGATCACTGCTTCTTCCCTCATAAGCTTTGCAGGCCTAGCCTTGGACCAAGTTTGTGAAGCTACTGTGATGTACAAACCCCTGCTTCTTCCTAGACACTTCCAGTCCCTTTTGGGTAGTTCAGCTTGGACAGGAGATCTTGCAAATCTTGGCCTAAGATAAGTGGTACAGTAGTTCCCTGTCCCATGCTTCCTCTATTAGTAAGGACAAGGCTTTTAAACTATTTATATTGCACCTGTATCTTAATTTCCCACTTCCTATTGTTTCTGGCCCTCCCAGGATAATTGATTTTTGCCTGAAAGTCAATTGAACAATCATGTTCTGCCATGTGAACTCCCTTCCCCAGGAGCCTGGCTCTATTTTTTTCTCTTCACCATGGCAGGTTATGTCATTCAAGGCTTCTACTTCATTACAGACAGTAAACAGTTTGACTCTGATGGCTGGTTTGGTTTGCTTTTTGGGGCTCTGTTTAAGATAAGCTCTGTCAGGGAGCAGGGCCAGCTCAGAGGACATGTACAGTGGTGTAGGCACAGCAGATCCTCTTTGTGCTAAGTTTCCTTTCATAAAGGGTTGCTAAGTAGTGCCTACGGGTGGTTGATGCAGCTGGATAGTGAGCAGAATATAATTGCTTCTGCTATCTTCTGGGATGTGCTTCCAGCAAGTCACGACATCTGGTAACGTGCTTGTAACATCTATTAACCTTGTAATTATATAAGTGGTGCTTTAATCCTGCCTGCTTGCCAGTCAGGTCTGGAGACATCAACTGTGGCTCTCCATGGTCACTGCTGAAATGCTGTGCCTGGTCACTGAGTTTACTGCATCATGCTGTCACTCCTTGTCAGATACTCCACTCCTTCTCACAGCTCAAAGTCTGCCCCTGTCTGTTGTTTTTTTCCCTGAGTTCTTCTGCAGTGTGGATGTTGGAATGTAATGCTTTGCTGGCCAGGTGTTGCTGTGTGGTATTTCCCCCCTTACAAGTGACAGATATCCTGCAGTAAAGAGCTATGAGGCTAAAGGGATCAGTGTTCCTGCAGAGCGCTGAGTCACCTGGTGTGACACTGGAGTTTGGGAAGGTGGAAGAACTGGAGTGAGAGTTGAGGCTTGCTGCAGAAAGAAGATTCAAAAAGTCTTGTTTTGTGTGTGCTGTTGGGATCTGGTCTGCTGCAGGAAGGGGAGTGCCTGGTCTGCTGGCTGTGGAAGGAACGTAGCAGCCACAGGGTGCTCAGCCAGGCAGGGGATGGATGGATGTATGGAAAGGGATATCCTGCACTGGCTGTGAACAGACCCTGGACCAAGCCCTGGCAGGAAGATTGAGCCCTGAGCTTTTAACAAACCAGCTTTCACTGGTCCATGACCTCATGGTCCAGCCTTCTTCTCCAAGGCCTGCTCTGAGCATAGGAGTCAAGTGCCAGGCTAGAGTACCCAACTGCTGGAATCCTGATTTGTAACTATCTTCACCTGGGAAGGTGTTCCCTGGAGAAATTCAGACAGCAGCATCCTGTTGTGTGGGAAGGCCTGGAGAAGGCTCAGCCGGGAGGAGGTGGGGAGCACACAGGAGGATCTTGAGGTGGTGTTGGAGGACAGGCTGACTTCCAGCCTGGGGCAGCCCTGGTAAATGCTCCTCACAGCACTGTGAGGGACTGGTGTTCAGTGAGGAGGGTGGGGTGGATGCTCTGTGACAAACTCTCACTTGTCTCCTTTCTCCTTAGGGCATTCTTCATTCACTAAACTTGCTATTAAGGCAGCTTTGGTGGAAGTAATCAGTTTCCTGAACGTGGAGGCTTTTCCTGGGTGACCACCCAGTGTTAGGGCTTGGGTGAACTGCTGTGTTTGGAAGAGCAGAGGGGGAAAAGTGGGGGGTTTTGCTGTGTGCTCCATTACCAGTGACCGCGGACAAGAATACAAAGCAACACCAAAAAGCAGAGAGCCAGTTTCAATTGCCTGCATTCAGATGTTCCTGGTGAGCAGAGCAAAGCTTTGAATGGAGAGCATAGCCTGTCTCCAGTCTGTCTGTCTTCCTCCTTCCTGGCTCTAAACAAGAACTCAGGTGTGTGGCTCCAGAATAAGCAGTGAATGCCAGTTTAGGGTGGGCACCATCTTTGCCCTCCACTGTCTCTAGTGCCCCAGTCAGCAGAGATGTGAGCCCGGGCAGCACCCCTGTGGCACAGCTGTCAGAAAAAATAACACACTGGCAAGTCCTGACTCCTTATTTATATTTTGGTGAAGGTTTTTATCACGTTTCCTGCAGACACGGATGGAGAGGAATGGGTGGTTCTGCTGTTGGCGCGCCTTTCTGATAAAGGCCAATGGCTTTTCACAAGCTCTTGAGTTGCTGATGGGTCTCAGTATATCCCCTTTTGCTGTTTCACATCACTGCTTCTCCTGTGCCTGCTGGAAGACAAGTGTCTTCTATGCAAAGGATTTTTAAGAAGCTGCTTAGCCTGTTTACTTTTCATCTTTATAACCTTTATTCTTTTTTTTTTTTTTTTATTCTTCCTCTGCCCCATAAACTTCTTTTTTACTTTCCCCAAGTAGAGAAAATTTACAGGAATCTGTAATTTGTTAATTGAAATTGCTTCCTGCTGTCCATGGAAGCAAAAAAAGCAAACTACAACTGCAAAACAATGAAAGCATAAACAGGAAAACATACCAAAAAAAAGCTTCATTTTGGAGACATAGTCTCTTAAGAATGCAAAACCTTCTTGGCCTGGAAGGTCTGTGAGTCAAGTATCAATTGATGTGATGTACCAGAAACGGAAATGTTTAACTTTTTTATTTATGTCCAGTAAATCTCAATGAAGCCTTCAGGGAAAAAAACAACTCAGGAGGATTCAAAGGAAAACAGCTCAGAGGGCTTCCGGCTGTGTATGCACCACTTTAAATTTAAGAGTTTCATAGGAATGTTAATAGTTTATTCTCAGCAGTGTCACTGGAATGAGTCTGTAATTTGGAAACCTTCGCATGACTTTCAGTTTGAAAGTAAAAGAGAATTCTGGCCTAGATTTTAAAAAGTGAGTATGGAAGGTTCCCCCAAACCAGTTGTTAGGTAGCCCATAAACACTGTCTGGAAAAGCAAGTCGCTTCAGCCTGTGTCCAGTTGGAATCCAAATTAAATATGTGATTTATGTGATCTTATGTTGGGAAGTCGCCATGTGATTTGGGCAACCAAAAACTGGTGAATGATCTATTAGCTGAAATATATTTAAACTGAGTAATTGAACACAATTAGTAGAGTCATAAAAACGGCAGTATGTTCATGGCTTATTTATTAACTGAAAAAAGGAGCTCAATCATTTGATGAGCATTTGGCTCCAAGGTGTGCCCCTAGCTCTAGTGTCCTGCTACAAAGGAGCAAAATGTTCAGTTGAGCAATTTGAGCTCAGTATTGATAGTTTATGATGATCAGATCTATTTTTATTGCTTTACTTGGAAAAGACTTGAGAAGTCATTGGAGTGTCTTTTTTTTTTTTTTTTTTTTTTTTTTTTTTTTTTTTTTAATCCCCTTCTGACAGGATGCCAGCAGGTCAGAGCCAGGCAGTTATCCTCTCTGCAGTTGGTCAGACAGTCAACAAGGAATTTCTTTGGTCTGGAAGTGCGAAGGGTCCTTGTCTCTGCTGCACTGGGACCCAGCCAGGCAGAACAGCACTTTTCATCTCTGCAACTTGAATTCGGGTAAAGGATGAACAAACTGTCACTATGAGCTGTTCCAACCAACTCCCTTCTTCTATCAACGGCCAACCATGATTTATGTTTAATTATATGCATTACATCACTAGTCCTGGGCTAGGTGTTATACATGGCTAATGATGTAAAGTCTGCCTCAGGTTTGGACACTGTACAGGCTTCCCTGTAGGGCAGATGTGCAAAAGTGTTTGAAGTGCTCAAGGAGGGGAAGCTGGCAAAACCTCCCCTACCTTCTCCCCTTGGAATAGTAAGATATTTAATATGTTAATTTAGCTTACTTATTAAAATAGAATACTCTTCTTCAGAAGTAAAGCCTGCACAGGTTAGAAACTCCTTTATACTTTCTGTGCTGTGTGTCTGAGCAGGACATTTCTGAGCGAGACCCTGTCAGAGCTCCACTGGGCTGTTCTGGGGCAAGCCCAGGCTGGGCACTGGGGCAGTTATTCAGAAACCTTGGGTAAAGCAGAATCCATCAAACTCTTGGCTCTGCAGAACATAAAAGTCGAAGTATCTCTTCTGAAGGTGCCTGGTTTACAAGCAGATCTCCCCTCTCCCAGGGCCTGTGGTGAAGGCTGGCTACTTGTTACTGCCCCAATGCAATTTCCGTGTCCTCACAGCCTATGTGTGCACATGTATTTCCACTTGCTTTTATATCATGTTCTCCTTTCTGAGCTTCCCTTTAGACAGTTGATAAACTGTATTGCTTAATATGGGCGAGGGCATTGGTTTCAGAGGGTCTGGCAGAGTTCCCTGCAGAGGAGCTATCACAGTGTGGTCTCATGGTCTACCAGCTGGGCAGTGGAGCCCAGGCAGGTCCCTCCCAGCAGGAGTATGCCTGGAGCTGCTATGGTGGGGATGAAACTGGGAAAGGATGTTCTGTGTACTGCTAGTAAACCTCTGAGCAAAGTGGGATAGGAAAGGGGATGGGCAGTGCTGGTGGCAGAGGAGGGTCAGCCCGGCATGCAGAGCGCCTGTGCTACACTCACCAAGTCTGGTCTGAGAGTGTGGAGAGGGAAATAATTTCTTCTCTGGCCTGTGTTGGTGCCTGTACCCTCCTGCTCTCGTGCAGGGCTGTGTATGTAGTGTCTGTGAGGCAGAGCAAGGCAAGGCACCAGGTGCCCAAATGCTTTGTTCTTTGTCAGTCCCATAGCCAGGGTTGAGCCCACTTCTCTGTCACCTGAATCAAAGCTGCTTTAACTTGGTGGAAGTGAGGTCAGGGATTGGGGCTGGAATGTATCCTGATATTCCATGGCTAACTATATGCTGGAAAACCCAGGACCTGACGGTGCTTCACTGCTCTGGTAGGAGATGCCCTTTACCCCTCTGTGGAGTGGTTGAGTCTATCTGCACTGAAAAATGCTTCCTCCGGAAGAGGAAATGCAGGCCCTGTTTCTCTGAGATGCTGCAGGGTGGCCAAACATCCTCAGCAGATACAGAACATGTAATTCAGGTGGACCACTAAACTTTTAGGCAGCAATTAGGACTTAAGTAGTAACTCTGAGTCAACTAATGCAGCTGGGTGTTGCCTTGGCATACTTCTGATGGCAAATCCTTCCTGTGTAAGCTTGATGTTCTTACATTCTCTGATGGCCTCTCAAATGTTCCACTCGGAAACTTGATCAAAAATCTGTGGTGATGCCAAAGGGAGAGGTCCCATTAAATTCCTCATTTTTCCTTTGGTCCTCTAAACCTGCAGATGATCCCAGGCAATTTCTTTGATGCCTTCTTCCCCAGTGGATGAAGTAATTATGACTTCTGTGCAGCAGGCTAATAGCTCTGAAGGCTTTAGTCAGGCTGATTAACAACCACTGTGTTTTAATAAAAAATGTTCTGGTAAATCTTTCTGAATTGCAGCCGTAATTACTCTGCAGCCTGATGTGCAGAAATTGCAAAGCTAATAGAATCACCTGAATCCAGTTTATGAATCCTCTGTTATGGCTTGCTGTGACTCACAAGATGTATAGTGTTTCTTCTGGTCTCCCCTGCCCTGCTCCATTTCCTGGTGAATATTTATGCTCGGTATGGCTGAAGGTAAGGGGGTGTGCACCTAGACTCTGGATGAATTAACTTAAATATATGTGCATCCTTCTTCTTATTATTTCAATCAGCTTGTAAGGATCAAGAGCCTGGGCTTTTTGCTTTGGTCTCAAGAGGAGTTCATCCCAGAAGTCACCAACAGCTGCTGTTGCCTGATAGTTCTTTTTAGGCTTACAGGTTTTGACGAGAAAGCTGTTCAACCCTGTTCTCTGCTTCCCCAGCAATAGTCTGCATCTATGTTAGAGAACAGAGCTAGGAGACTTTCTCCTTGCTGCTAGCATTTAAAGGTAGTTCGTCCTGAATCAGGAGGAAAAAAAAAAACCCAACATGAAACTGAAAGTAATTTGTTTTATTGGAACAATTTTTCTTTAGGTTTCAACCTTTTGCATGTAAACATATTTATGCTCCCTGGCTGCCTCCACTCCCCCTTCAAAAGGAGAAATACACATTAACCCCAAATCCAAGATTTTGCAACTTTTACAAGGTTGTAAGCTGGTGATTTAGTTTTGGAAAGCTTTAGAGAGGGATTCTGGGCAAGCAACATGGACCTACGGGTGCTTTTGGTTTTAAGGTGCCTTTTGATTTCATAGGTGATTTAGGGCTTCTGGCAGACTTGTGTTAAAGCTTCACCCTCAGTCAGGGATAAACAAGGATTGTTTGAAAGTTGTCTTTCAAGATTTCCATCCTTGCTCACTTCTTGTTCTAAATGTAATGTGCTTCTTACAAAGATTCATAGGTTTAACTCCGTGTTTAGGCACACTGTAAAATGTGCTTCTAACCATGTACCTTGTAACTACCATAATAGCAAAGAAGCCTGTCTGACGAATTTAGTGGTAGGAAGCAAAGTCAACATCTAAAGGATGTAATAAAGAGATTCAGGTGGGTAGGACACAGAAAGATACCAGAGGAAAGACTTGACAGTAGTTACAATCCTGGTCCAGTAGCTCCAGTGGTGTCCTTTACTGGGCATATTCCAATGAACCATTTGTCTGGACCCTCGTGGTTTTGGGGCTTGTGTAAAAGTCCAGGTGTGAGACCTGGGACTGGCTGTCCCCCAGCTGTGGGGATATTCCTGTAGAGGGGATGATGCACGAAGCAATCTTTCTCTTTTCTGCTACTCACACCACAAGTGATTTCATACATGGGTCAAGCTGAAAAACTCCAGCTCAATATGGGGGTGTTAACAGAGGATATTGGACTGGGTATTTTCAGAGGCTTCATTAAATTTCTGTCTAGGAACTTGAAGCCCTTGGGTAAGAGTGGAAAAATGCTAAATGATTCAAGTTTTGCAGTAGAGAGAGATGAATGAAGTTACAAAGAAACTGTACAAATATTTATTGCATGCTGGCAACAGATTTCTGGTCAGCCCTTTACAGCTGGGGGCAGAGAATGACAGTACTTTTTTCTTTTAAGCAGAGTTTAGAGCAAAGGAAAATAAAAGGCTTGGATGATGTTTAGAAGGAGGAACAAACCCAAGCCCAGCAAATCTGCTTGTAAATGATAAGACAAGGAGGGCAAGAGAGCAGAGGTGGTGCTGGAGGGTTTGTGTTGTTTTCCTGAGCATGAGAAGTGCAGTATCAGCCCTGTGGCTGCTCCTGCCTAGCTGGGACATGCAAAAAAACCTGTTGTGAATGATGGGCTGAATGTGGGAGAAAAGGAGTGCAGTTTATCTTAGATTTTAAAATATTATAATGTCAGACTTCTGCATGTCTAGCTCTCCCCTGAAAGTTCAGAGCCTTTGAAGGCTCCTTTCATTTCTGGTGCTCACAGGCATTTATCCTCTGTGCCGGGCTTGGTAACTGGGAAGGGATTAGGAATGTAGGAGCTGTAGCATCATTAGATACCAGTTTTGATTGCCTGTGGTGGTTTGTTTGTTGCTGTTTTTGTTTGATTTTCCTCTTTATGGAAGAAATGGGTAATGTGTGGTTAGTACCAGCTTGACTCTGAGCTGCTGAGTGCTTTGGCAGTGACATTAGCTTGGTGGCTTAGGGAGAGGGGGAATGCTTGCACTCCTTGCCTCCCAGAGGTCAGAGAAGTTTTCTCATGGTGGGTGGGAGAAAGTCACTTCTCACTTCCTTCTCAGATAGAGCAGAGGTTGGCTGTCCGGCTTACATTGCCCTTAGTACTGCTGATAAATATTTGTAATTTTGATGTTTTGGAAGCTGAGTGCCAGAAGATCAAAACTCACACTTGTTGGCTTTTGTGAAGAGTGAGAACCAGCTGCTTCCCACATGTCATCTGTGGGATTGCTTCACATGGCTGCTGTGTGCTTGGGGCAGTGCCTCGCCCTTCCTTGGGAGCTCTCCAGACAGGAGCTGGGCAGGAAGCAGCATGGCTGTGTGCTGGGCAGAAGCAGGACCTGGGGACCAGAAGGGGTGAAGTTCATTCCTGGCTTCAGCGTGGTGACCAGACATGACAGAACATGGAGAGCGGCATGTGCTGGGTGCTGCTGGTCAGCAGCAGCCTCTGTCCTCCCATCACATTCCAATGGCAGACCAGATCCTGCCTAACCCATGCTGCCAGAGCTGAGCCTCTCCCACTTGACTCCAGGTCGAAGCAAGGCTGGAGGGGGAGCTGTCATTGTGGAACTCCAAGCTCACTCTCTCTGAACCAAATGTGGGGGTTTTTGGCATGTCCTTGAGTGGGACAAAGATTTAAAATCCTTACCCTAACCTATGGGGAAAGCATTCTGGAGGCTTTCATCTTTGGAAAAAGCACTGGGTTCTCTGGATGAAAGAGCTATAATTTACCTATCGACAACATAATCCCCCTCCCTCCTACAGATTGCAGGCAAGCTCCTGGGGCAAATGGCAGTGTAATTAAGAACAAATATTTACTATGAAGGACTAGTTGAGGCCTGGCTGGGCAAGCAGCCATGAGCCTTGTCTGAACTTGCCTTCTGTTTGTTCCCTTTTGAAAGCAAGGAATCAAAGTCTTTTGTCAGAAGAGTGTTTGGGAGGCACAAGATGGTGGGTTGGGCCTCCAGAGCCGCCAGGAGCTATCAGGCTGTTTGTTCCAAGCCTAGGAAATGCCCCTCAAGAGGAGTTCCTTGCATCCAGTGGCACTTTGCTGTTACGGATCGCTCGTAGGCAGATCTGCAAAAGAAGGTTGGTGTGGGGACTGCACCTGGTGCCATGTTACAAGCAAGTCTGTGGAAATACTTGTCTGCTCTAAAGTCCCAAATTAATTCAGTCTTCATTTGCATCTACTTTCCCTTCTGATTTCTGTTGTAATTCAAGTGTTTGCTTCCCAGAACTCAAGCCCTGGTGTGTAGATTCAAGGGAACTTGGCTGCTGGAGAAAGCATGAACTTACAAAATTACTGGGACTGTTTCACAGCTCAGACTTGCAGCCTACTCACCTGCCTTCTGCCACTCTGATCAACAGCAAGGAGGGCTGACAGGGTTCTTGCTCATCACCTGGCAAAGCTTGGCAAGCTGAAATTTAATAAATAATTGTGAGTAACAGAAACAATTGCAAGGATGTGGTGTGTGGTTCAACCAGCTATCACTGCTGTGGTAATGCAAGGCATGTGATTAGACTGGGAAATTGCTGTAGCAATACCAAGATTTACAGCATGAGTCCCACAGAATGAGTAGTCATGGGAGACACACACAGACACTCAGAGCTTGCTAAAGGACTGAGCAAAGTCTCTGAACAAGGCCAGCACCATCTTGCAGAGTGCTAAGGAAGCCATGGAAGTAACTGGAGAGGTGCCCTGCACCATGCTGGTATATGTGTTTGCTTTAAAACAGTTACAATTTGTCAGAGTTTTTGAGGAATATGTCACCAGCTGGGCTGATTGAAAAGGTCTTTTTTGGTTTGTTCCTCTTTGTTGTAAGGATGGTCATGTATTGTCAGCAGTGTAATGGCTGAAACTAGGGTTCACAGATGCCTGTGCTGCTGGGCTGAGCCAAATATGTCTGGAGCTGCGATCTATGAGAACTGCTTTGTATATTAAATATCTATTTTGGGTTTTTTAAATAAAATCCTTTGGTCCCAGAGAGAAAAGTTTATTTGAGGCTTTACTCTGAATGACACATCTCCTTTTGTTTGGGAGCTTGGACACAATACCAGGGAGAAGACAGAGGTTATCCAGTAGGCAGGGTCTGGGAGGCCTGGGGAGAGGAAAGCTCTCAGCCATGGGCTAGGAAGCCACAGAAGATCAGAGAAATGAGCTAGAGAGGCTCTTGCCCTTTAAGAGGACCAGAATAGCTTCAGCAGTGTCATTTGCTGTGGCTTTATCAGTGCCCACCTGCTGCTTTGGTCCTTGCTGTGTGCAGGGAGGATGTGGCTGCGTAGCCCCTGCAGCTCAAGTGCAGTGACCAGTGTGTTAATGCTGGCAAACCCCAACTGAACTCAGAGGTTGAGTGGAACAAAACTTGCTTGCTGTTTTTTCCATTAAACCCACGCCATCCTGGCTCATGAGTGTGTGCATTTTTTGGCTTCACTGTCCAAAAGAAATTCCAGAAAAGCTGTCAGGTCTCTGGTTTGGCTTCAGCAAAGGTGTTGTCCATTCCAGTGTGTCTCGTGCATATGAGCGGTAGGAGGAGAGCCCTGCTTTTGTCATTGTTGTCAGTGAGCCAGACATCTAGTGTCCCTCTGCCAAGCCTGTTCTGCTGTTCAAGAGTTTTGCTTTAAAGAGAGGTTGATTTTTAAAGCTTCCTGGAGTATGTGCTATGCTTTCTGAAAGAGAAAGTATGTATTGAAGTTCTGGTCAGAGAAAATATAGGTTGGTTTTTTGAGGGAATGATTCCTGCCTTATTTTGTTGACTCCCACTACTGCTATTCTTTCATGGTCACTTTTGCTCATTGGCAGGTTGAGGGATGCATGTCTTTGGAGTATTGTGTCCTGAAAAGGTGAGTGCTTGCAAGAATTCCTTGGACAAGACCTCGTACACCTTGGCTAGTGGAGGATCCTGAAGCCAGATAGGCTACTAGACAGAGGTTGTGCAGTGATCTGCAGCATCAAGGACAAGTTTGTGCCTGGTTCTATGCATTCAGTGGAAAACTTCCTCATTTCTTTAAATATACCATGTTAAAGAGGGGATTGCTGGAATACTTCTTATTTCTTCCTTTCCGCAATAGTTTAGAGACAAGTTTAATAGTAATAATTTGAAAAGGACCTAAGGAAAGAACTCAATATATTCTTTTCTGTCTAACATTACAAAGAGACTTTCACACCTCATCTCCAGACACTGCCAATTGTGTTATGTCTTTTGTGACAGTTATCAAACAAATAGTATTTCCTAGCACTGCAAATACCCACAGGACCTTGAGGAGAAGCACCTGAAAGGAACCTGAAAAGACTCTGAGGATCTTCAGAGAGGCAAGTAGGAGGAGCAGGTTACTGTGGCCTGCACATTCCTACACCGAGCTGGTGAGGAAGAGTTAACTCACTTCTGTCTGAGCTGAGGCTGGAAGCAGAGGTTAATTGACTGAACATTGAAAATCCTCTCTTCATGCCAGGTGTAGCAAGGATCATCTGGTAAAAATGTGTGTCTGCCTGAGATAGATCTGCCTTAGACATGCATTAGCACCGCCGTGGTTTGACCCTGACCAAATGCCAGGCACCTATGACATCTGCCCTCTCCACTCTCCCCTGCCACAGCTGGGCAGAGGAGAGGGGAAAAAAAAGTTAACACACAAAGGGCTCATGAATTGAGATAAGGAACCGGGAGAAAATGCACTGAGGGCCAAAGGAGCAGTGCAGAAAATGCACTGAGAGCCAAAGTTTAGCCAAACAGGCTAAACTTGAATTTGCAAAGGGATTTTTTGCTAACAGAGTCAGAGGAAGCGAATGAGAAGTAAAATAAGCTCTTAAGACACCATTTCTCTGCTCACCCCCCTCCCTCCTTCCCACCAGCAGCACAGGGGGTCAGGGTATGGGGGTTTAGGTCGGTTCATCACTGAGATCTTCCGCTGCACAGGGAGAGGAGTCCTTTCCTCTGCGTTGCTGTGGGGTGTCGCCAGTGGGAGGCAGCTCTCTGTGAACTCTGCCAACATGGTTCCAGATCTCATGAGCAGCAGCCCACCAAACCTGCTGCAACATGAACTCCCCCCATGGGCAGACGGTACTCCCAAAACTGCCATGGCGTGGCCCTCGTCCATGGGGTGTAGACCTCCGAGGCCAGGCTATTCCATCTTGGGAGCAAGGCCTCTCTCTCCACTGGGACTCCAGCTGGACCACAGCCTCCTCCGTGGGTAGGCACCTTCCCACAAGCTGCGAGTGGATCTCTGCATCCCCCATGGACCCCATGGGCTGCAGGGGCACTGCTGCTTCCACATGGTCATCACCACGGCCTGCAGAAGATTCTCAGCTCTGGCACCAGGAGCACCTCCTCCCCCACCTTCTCCACTGACCTTGGTATCTCCATGTTGTTTTCTCTCACATGTTCTCACCTCCTCCTCCTCTCCTCCTCTGGCTAAAAAGAAGTGTGTGTACCCATTGTTTTGATTTCTTCTTAAATATGTTGTCACAGAGGCATAACCAACATCTCTAACTGCCCCAGCCTTGGCCAGTAGCATGTCCATCTTCAGAGCCATCAGGGATTGGCTCTGCTGGACATGGTGAAAGCTTCAAGAAGCTTCACACAGGAGGCCATCTTTGTGGGGCGCCCCCACTACCAAAAACTGGGCCAAGCAAAACCAACACAAGCACGAATGGAGTTTGCTGTCTGCTGGAGGATCCAGGTCCCCAGTTGAGCAACACCTAATGGAAATTGGATCCAGTCCAGAATGTCTGGATGGCATATGATATTTACTGAAATATGGCATTGCTTGTGTAAGCAGCACACCCTTCTCCCTCACTCTGGAAACCATCTGGGCTTCATGTGTGAGCTGTTGAAAACCGGAGCAGGAGAGCATCTGATGCTGTATGGCTCTTGTGATGTGTTTCCCATTCTGGCCCCCCTGCCTGGATGTCCCAGCATTTGCAAGCATGGGAGTCTAAGCATGCCCCAATGTCCTCTTAACAACCCACTGAGGGTTTTCTTCCCTTGTTCTGCAGTGGTTGTAAACGGAGTAGGGTTATATGAGGAGTTTACACAGGGTTTACTGACAGGGTAGGAGGTAAAATCTCTTGCCTAGGCCGGGGTACAATCATTTTGCTGGCCAAGTCTTTCATTTCTAGCTGGGTCCACAGCCAGTAGCTTTATTGACTCTACTGATTTTTATACAAGCTGGAGTCAAAGCTCCTGGGAACAAAGAAGGATTATTTGGCACATCTGTGCACTTGCATAGCAAGTGTTTTTTCCAAATGCAGCTGAGCACCCTTAGCAGAGACCTGGACTGGGCAGAGCCCCCTGTCCTTGACATAGCCAGGCTGAGAAATTATTTGTCCAATTGCTGTGTTGAAAGGGCAGGAGGGGATTAGGGAGTACAAAAAATTGTCCCCTGCCTGCCTGAAATGATGTAAGTTTGGCTGTGCTTTTCTTTAGTTTTTGGGAGGGGGTTTAGTTAAAGGTAGGACTTCTGGGGTAGGGGTTAGGGTTTCCTCTGCTGTTTTCAAGGCTTTCCTTGTAGTTTCCTCTCTGTCTGTGTATGTACACTGTGGATTCTGTTTCTTAGAGGGAGCATCATATGACAGCCCCAGCATCTCTGATCTTTCTGGCAGGCTGATCCCTCTTCCTTCCTGAGCTTGATAAACAATCCAAGAAACTGTGCCTATGTGTGAGTGCATATACATCTTTCAGAGACCACAGCTTGCTTCTCTGTTCTTGTTGTGGTTTTTCTATCCTTCTGACAGAGTTTCTGGTGCTTCTCTGCTTTGCTTTCCCATCTCCCCTCCTGCTGTGGTTTACCTGTTGCTGCCTGACTTGAAGATGGGGGTGATACTGTGAACAATCCAGTTCTGAGAACTCTGACTTGTGCTCCCCAGTCTCACACCCTGATGACACAGGTTTTCTGAGGTGCTGGTCAGGGTTTCAGGCCCTCTTGACAAGACTTTGCAGTGCTTTCTGAACTAAGTCTGCTTGTGTAATGCTGACAGTTTCTTCCTGCAAAGCGGTTGCTGTGGCTTGCAGGTTACCCAGACGCCCAGTGCAGGCAGATGCTGTTGGAAGAGGAAAGGCTTCTCTATGTGTCTGTGCAAAGCACTGTGGCACAACAGAGTTCTGGTTCAGAGCAGGACTCTGCTCTGGTAGCACAATGTGAATTGTTCCCGGAGTCCAGCTGTCTTTGGCCTAATGTGGCTAAAATACAGAGAGCCACTGAAGCAACTTCCCTTGCTTCCAACCCCAGCAGCTTGTGCTTTTGTGGCCAAAGTAGCTGGCTCCAGCTATGTTAGAGCTGCTGGAAAGTGGAAATGCCCTGTATGGAGATATCCATCAAGGGCCAGGAGGGTCTGGAGGCCTGACCTTTGTACCCCTACTCTGAGAGGGTCTCCTGGGCTGGGACTTACCAGAGCCCCTTAGAGCTGTGTAATCCCTTGGGCTGAGGGGTGCATTTCCCTTAGGTCCTGAAATAGGGAACGTTTGAATCTCATTCTCCACTCTAGGTCATTGCCAGATCTGAGTTGCCAGAGCCAGGCTGGACTAGCCTTGTACTGTATCTTCAGCTACTCCACCTTAGTCTGCTCCTTTCCTCGATTGTACCTGATGCTTGAGAAATGTTGTGTGCTTGTTCCTACTTCTGTGTTCTCTTCCTGACTCTTGGAGCCTTGGAGAGATCCAGCAGCCCGGTGTTCAGCAGCAGCATTTAAACAGGTCACTTCAGTATGGAAGTACCTTCTCTGCTCCCTCCCTTCCTTCTTCCTGCTTTGGCAGATTGCCCAGCCTGATTGACTGCATTTTGATTCATCTCTGCTATTTAATCTCCTCCCTGGAGAAAGATGGGCAGGAGAGATGCTGTTGCTGCCCTGAGGTAGGAATCAAGAGCTGCGGAGTGTTATTTCATTCAGTCCAAAAAAGCCCTCTAACAGCACAGAGGACATGTTGTGCTGCAGTGAAAGGCAGCTTTGAGGGATCATGTAATCTGCCCTCGCCCGGCCTTGTGCCGTAGGGCTGGAATCAAAATACCATTTCAGATACTGCAGCCCAATTGATTGGAGCTGTTTCAGCTGATTCCATCTCTGTGTTCTGGAGGAAGACCTTTGTTTCCTCCTTCCCCATCCTGGTCAGATAACATCCAGGAAACTCGGTGTCCAGATGAGAGGTTCATCTTTTGCAGGAAGGTGACCCTGTGAAGGAGATAAACAGCTTTCTAGTGAGTGGGGATGTGTGGGCAAAGGATATTGGAAAAAGAGATATAGGAGGGAGCACATGAAATGATGTCCCCCATTTCTTTCAGCCAGAAGGGTTGTCAGGACCAAAGGTCTTGGAATACAGATGAGCAGCTGTGAGGCAGAGGCTGGAAAGAGCTTTTTTTTGTTTGTTCTACATAATGTTTGGTGCATTGGCTGCTTGTGTCCAGCTGTATGCTGTCCTACAAGGATGAGAGCTGTTCCCTGTTGTCCTTCCTCATCCTCTTTTCCTGGAGCTTTCTACTGGGATGATACCTCCTAAGGTTGAGCTGCCTCAGGCCCCTCTTGAGGGATGCTGACTGATGATGTGCTGAGCTTTAAGGCAGTGGAGTCTGGCCTCTTCTCTCACCTATAGAAAGGTGGTTTTCTTTCTGGTTTGCCATGGCAAAGAAGGACGAGGGTCCCAAAACTTGCTCAGGCCAGCCTTGAGTGAAAGAACAGGGATCAGAGCTCTGATGTTGGTTGAGTTCAGCCAAGTGAGATTTTCTGTACTCTTCCATGTTGCCTGCGTCCCTTGGCAGAAAGGGAATGGGATGAGAGCTCCCAGTGAATGTGTTAGGTTTTCCTGGGCCAGATCTCTCAAAGGTCACTCTCTTGCAATTGTATCCATATGGGTGGTCCCTCTTGCCTAGCTAAGCTCTTGGAAGCTCACCAGGAGAAAGACCTCATGTGACTATGAAATACAGAGCCTTTATACAGCCATCTCAAATACTATTGTTAACCAGGACACAGCCTCCTGGGGCAGGTCTGTGAAGGGAGCCAAGTCCTACATCCAAATTAATTTCTTCTGACCACTGCTATCCTAAGCCAGCTCACATATCAAAGGCTTGCTGAGAGCAGGGTCTTGTGATCTTTTTTTTGCTCCAAGTGCTTTTTTCTGGCTGTTGGGAGTGCTCAGTCTCTTCAGGGAATGGTGGAAGGAGGTAGTGCCCTTAGCCTTGGCTGTGGCTGTACTCCCTCCTGATGGTCTGTACGATTTTTAGTGCCCCAGTGTTTGGAGGAAGCTGACTGCAGCTTTACTTACACGCCATGGGTGGAGATATAATAAAAGGAAGTGAAGAAGACCACACTAATAGTAATGGCTTTTGTTTGTCACCAGCAATACTGTGAGTCTGGCCTCACTAAAAAGTAAAGACCGAATGGCCAGCTGCCATCCCATCTTGGGCTCAGGCTGTATGCTCCTGTCTGGAGAGAGGAGCAGAATCAGGCCCATTTCCTCACTGCAGGTCCTGCTGCATAAGGCAGTGGGAATGATGTGATGCTCTAGCCTGGGAATTAACAGGGCATGAGGCGCGTATTTAACTGCAGTAGGTCAGGCTCTCCAAGAGTTCTCAGAGTAAGACCCCATTCTCTTTCCAGATGGTGGAATGTCTCTGAAGAGTTCTCACTCTGGATAGATTTTTTATTTAATTGCTTGGCCTCTGCCCAAGGGAGTCTGTGTGGCTTTATGGGAACGGACTTTTAGTTGAGCAGTGCGTGTTGTGCATGTTTGAACATGTGTACCCAGTGGATCATTCAGCTGGGGATGGAATTGCACTGTTGACCACAAATGTTTGTGCATATGCATTGATTGTACTTATCTGTAAAATTATAATCCCTACTTGGTTAAAGCTTCTGGTGTTATACATCTGCTTGTTATTCTCTGTGCTCTGTGAGGCTCTGGTAAGCTACCTTCTTCCCTGGTGCATCCTTGTCTTTATCCTCTTGTGCCTCCCACGCAGCTGGAAAGTGGCTGTGCCACTGGGCCTTGCTGCCCAGCTACACTTGTGGGAAATAAGTGGTTTCCTTGAGTGTCTGAGGCTGGTGGAACAGCAGGGCTGAGTACCCAGACTCTCTCCTTGGGGTCCAGAAAGAATCATGATTGTTCTATGGCTCCCTGAAAGAATGTGTCTGCAGAGAGATAGACTAGATCTGACTTCCAGGAGGACAATTTTGTTATTGCTGTTTCTTCTAAATGGATGGGAGGAAGATAGGATGAAGAGAGAGGAACTCTGAGAATTAAAAGTTGGTGTAAGACTGGTAAAGACCTGTTATAAATGCAGGGCAACACTTCAAGGTGTTTCAGTCACATGGGGAAGCAAGCATGTAAAAACAGTCTGGATCCAGTTGATGGGTTGTGCGTGGCCCCTGCTCAGAGAAAGGTGGTGTAAGTTCAATGTTTGATATTCTGGAAAAGCATCCTTGTGGTGTAAGATCTATCAAGGTTTCAGGTAATTTTCCAGTGCTACCCTGAACTGCTGTGCAACTTCCTGGAAACTCAGTTACCTCTGTGTGCCTCAGATCATCCCCTGTCTCTCCTTGGCTGGGTCTGTTGTCTCCATGGCAGTGCCTCCTCTTGCTCTTATGGCCTTCTGCCTGAGCACAGCTCTGGTTTTGAGTTGGTAAAAACTCACAGCCCTTGTGGCTAAAAGTGAAAGCTTCCAAAAGGTCTGAGCTTCATTTCACATGTTTCAGGGAGGTACATCTGAAAGAGAAGGGGAAGATGTAAGGGAAAGTTTTGGCTGCAAAATGGAGCAGTGTGGGTTTTTTTATTCAGTGCTTTTGTGGGCCAAGCAAAGCCTTGAGTGCTGCTGATGCTTCTCTCTATCAGCTTCTTCCACTGGAAACTCCAGTTCCCTTCTCTCATCTACCTTGGATGAATAACTGACGTCTCAAGACTTGCAGGAATGCCAGATGGAAAGTGTTCTCTTCTTTTCAGCCTGGCTGGGCACACAGGGCTCATTTACAGTTTGCTGGCATGTGGTAGGTGTTCAGAGAGCTGACTGGGCACTGCCTCACTGCACGAGCAGAGGAAAGCCAGGCTCCAGAATACAAAAGAAGTAAAGGAGAAGGGATTTGTGTGGCAGATGAAGGCAGCTGACATGCCAGTACTGGAAGTGCAAAGGTGTTCAGTGGATCCTAAGGTGCAGAAAGACAATCTGCTCAGCCTCCTAACTATGCTGGTTTTGTCCAGGCCTCTCCAAACACTTGTGGGACACCTGTACTTCAGAGCAGCCCTCAGAAGCAAATACCTTAGGGAGGGAAATTTAACCTGCCACGAGTTTGAGGTTACAAAGTAAATTAGTGGTGTGGTTTGTGATATGACCAGATGATGTAGTTTCTCCATCTGTGCTTGGGCACTGCTATGTACCACTGATTTTCCAGGGACAGATATTAAAGTTAAAACCAACTCTGTTCTTGCATCCCATCCAGCTTCTGCCTTCTCTTCTTCATACAACCACAGGCTTTTAGAAGGAATGGTGAACTGGTAGTTGTGGGAATGCTTACAGGAGAAAAGGTGTGGTGTGGAAACATTGATAAACAGGAGGATTAATATGAATGGCAGCAAGGTTCCCAAGAGACCACCTGTGTGCTCAAGCATGTCCCTGGGGCACCAGCAGCCTGTGATAGAACTTTGGTAGGACTGGAGAGACAAAGTGCAGAGTGATACTAACCTACAACCCCTGTGAAAGTGGCAGAAAGAGAACTTGTCCATAACCAAGCTTCTTTCAAGTGACACAGCTTTTAGGTGAGTGTTTCTGGAAACATGATGGGTTTTCCTCTTGCTCTATGGGATACCCTCACTTGATGATGTAATTCAGGTAAGTGCTGAATGGCATCGTGGTTAGTACCACAGTCAGCTGGGCTTCCTGCAGGGCCTTCAAAGGGCTACAGAGGTGCCTTGGGACACGGTGGGCTGACTTTGCAACAACACCTGAACTTTTGCTCAGCAAGCCCCTCTTGTCTGAGTTTGAGCAGTGTGTGCTGATGCTGTGCTGGTGATCGAGGCCAAATGGGTGCTCAGACCTGATTGTCCCTCACCTGCCTGACCATCAGGTGTTGGGGTGTGGGCTTGAGCAAGTCTTTGTGGATTGGTGAGTTTAACAGGCTCAGACATGAGGGAAAATGAGCTCCCCATTTCTGCCCCTTCCCAGGGCCCAGCTCTGACAGGCAGTGCCGTGCTGTCCAAGCTCTGGAGTCCTGAGGCTGCTCCAAGGCCGCCAGCCTTGCAGAGGAGAAGATGGTTTTGTTTAGCTTGCTTATATGAAGAAAATAAGTCTGTCAAAATAGGGATTTGGAAAGGAGAGCAGGGGAGCAGGAAGTCTTCCTGTTGGCATTTATTAGAAGGGAAATGAATGGTTTATGTTCAGGGAGCCCTGCTGGATGTGCAGTGCTTCAGGTCAGTGGTCTGGTGAAAGCATCCTGACTTCTTGAGTCTGTGGTGAGAATGTGATCTGGAATGAGCAAGAAAGGGCTAAATATAGAAGCTGCTGGCTCCCATCCTGCGATGGCGGCTCTGCCCTCACTGCAGTCCTGGAGGCTGCAAGTTCTGCCTATTGTTCCGGTCACATTCTTGTGTCCCACGATGGGGCCTCTGTGATGGAATAAAATGAAGAGAAACAGATGGGAAAACAATAACCCAAGGAACGGGCCCTAAGCTTTGCTGGAAGCTTCCAAAACCTCATAAATCCCCAAATGCGTTTGTGCTGGATTAGGGAACTGAAGCAAAGCAAGGGCCAAGTACTTGCCTTCCTGTATCCATGTGCTCTTATTGCCCAGAGACAACTAAGGGGGCTCTACCTTGTGATGAATTATTGTAGTGGCAACTCAGTTTTCTCAGAATGTTAATTATGGCAACTTCCCTGTCTGCCCTTTCTCTGCACTCCCTGACCATTTTGTCTTGCAGGCTGAGGAATAAAGTGACCCCACCTTTTCATCTTTCTCCTATACAACTGAGCTGGCTGCAAACAAAACATGGTTGGAGCCTTGCCAGGCAGAGGTGTGGTGCCCCGGAGGTGCTGGTAAGTGCTCTACAGAAACGAATTTGTGACTGGGAGCCTCTTGGAAGAAGAGAGGAACTGATGAGCACTGGGCAGGGAATATGACCTGCCTGAAACATCATATTGGGTGATCATGAAGGTGTCAAAGTGATTGGAAGTCCTGACACAGCTATAATTTCTTTTTGTTTATGTTTGAAGTGCAGATTGTTATCTATAGTATCCCTTCCTTAAGTTCGCGTGCACGCAAAGCTCTGTGAGCAGCAGGGAGGATGGATGATTCTGGAGGCAAATGAAAGGAGCTTGGTGCTTTCTGCAGAACTCTGTTTTACCTTGCAAAAAGCAAACAACTTGTTTATTCACCTACCTGTCTGTGAAATTGCTTTGCTCACGCTCAGCCAAAAACTACAACTCCTTCTTTCCCTGACAGCTTATTTGCTGCTGTCTTTTTGAGATGGGGCAGTTCCGCAAAGGATTAGACCAACGTTGCAGCTGGCCCAGGGGAAGAGGGAGGCTCAGCTTTGGGAAGCAAGGGACAGGATCCAGGGTGAAGTGAGATGAGGTCTTAGTTTGAAACAACCATCTTGTGAAACCTCATGTTTAGGATCTGAGGCAGGAAGAGCTGCACAAGCTGAATCTGTGCTGTTATAGCCTGGGAACTAAGTTATTTAAAGCCAGGAGGGATCTATATACCAACAATCTTCATCCTTGTTAAAATTCCACTTCTTTCCTCCTCATCCTTTCCCCAAGCATATATTCTTTCAGTCACCTTCCTCCCTGATATGTTTGCTCTTTCCAACCACTGCTCCATGTTAAACAGCTGTTGCTGCTCTGAATGGACAGATGCAAGGAAAGGAATGATGAAACTTTTCTTGTGCTGGAGTGGATTGGTCCAAAGCTACTGAAACCAACATCCAGGTTCACATTCTGTTTAATGGCCTTTGAATCAGGCTTAGTGTTACTCAGATGGTTTCATTTGCAGGGCACAGGTTTTCTGTGTGTCTGGTCACTATACTGGGGGGTATTTTGTACAGACAGATGTGTACTCTGGGATTGTAATTATATAGTTTGTTAACTTTATTGTTCCGTTCATTTGAGTGGGAGATTTTTCTCATTGAAATTATGGAGTGTTTGTGTTCTTCTGTTCTTTGTGTTTATAAACCACATAGGAACCTCCAAGTTCCTGGTAAAAAGTGAGCTTGACATTGATATAAACCACCGTGTTGTGCACGGGAAAGTGCATTGCTTCCTTTGATCAGGTGTGCTGCCAAATTTGTTTCATGTCCCACATCTCCTGCTGTGCTGCAGCACTGTGGTGCAGCTGATGTGCTCTTGTGTCTCTGCTTCTACAGCTGGGGATAAGGAGCACACCTGACAAAATGTATTTCAAAGGCAAGAAGAGTAAAATGCAATTGCTTCCTGCTCCAGTTGATGTGTTTACTTGGAGGACTGTCCTCAGAAAGAATGCTGAGGACAGGGAACTGCTCCTGCCAGCCCCGTGGTGCTGTAGGAAATGAATATTTCTGTTTTGTTACCCACCTTGGTTTTAATTAGGGCACGCCCTGCTGCCTGCTGAACAAGGGGCCAGTGGAGGTAAATTTCATGAGAGACATGAAATATGTCTTCCTTTCTTTGGTCTTGGGGCCACTGACAGCCTTTTCATGCCATCTGAATGGGATGTGGGAGGAAGCAAGGGAGGAGGAAGAAGGCTCCAGGCTGATTTTCTCTTTTAGAGTCTGACTTCCATTCCTTTTGTCTCAGGGGAGAGTGGTTTAAACCACCAGTCAATGACCTTTTCTCAAATGCAAAGTAAATATTTTCTCAGCAGACAAGCCATTGTGAAAGCAACAGTAGAGGGCAGGGAGGTGGCAGGTATCGGTAGATATGCTGGGTTCAAGGGTGGATAACACCAGGGAACTCAGCACAAAGAGACCTCCCTACATTTTAGAGAGGGAACTGTCCAGTCTGCACAGTGAGGAGAGCAGAGTGTGGCTCACATAGTGAGGAAAAAGGAAAGAAAAGACAGGGTCTTCAGGAGGTAGGAGCTCATCTAGCTCAGAGGTGAAGGAAGGAGTGAATTCTCCAGTTTGCCTTGTCTCACTTCCAAGGCACCAGCTAAAGCCTTTTGTATGTGTATAGGTAAGAGTCCCTGTAGTCAAATGCAGTTACTGTTAAGAGATAAAACCCCCAAAAGCCCAAACCAGCACATACTAGGGCATAAATGGTTGACTCCTCAATTAATCACCTGCACATGTGGAAGCAAAATGTTTGGGCTTGAACGAAGTATCAAATTCCATTTGGGTTGGGTGGTGTTCAGTAACGCCACACTGCAGTGTTTTGTTTTGGAAACAAGCTGGAGTCATTTAATTCTTTTTTAGCATTGAAGCTATTCTGTGGTTTGCAATTTGAAAGTGCAGCTTGGGGGAGCTGATTGCATTTCTCAGTGCCTGATCCTGAAAGTGAACTGATTGATTTCATGAGCCAAACTGAGTGTAAGCAGAACTACCTTCATGTTTAGAGCCCTACGGGAATACAGCAGCTGGAGGGAGCTGTGAGGTCTTATTGCTGTTCTGGACAGGAGCTCTTGGCTAAGAGTTATTGGGAGTGATTGCATTGTGTTGGGTATATGGTCTGTATTGCAGGAAGAAGGAAAATTTTCTTATGTGATTTTTTGAAACCATTAAAACTTGCTATAGCTCAGCCTCTGAATGCTCACCCCATTTTTGATATCACAGTGGTATCAAGTTCTTCTATGCAGTTTTGAAGTAGATTTTCTAAGAATGCTTTTGCCCTTGGTATGAGTAGTTTGGTTTGCATTACAGCTCCACACTGTCTCAGAACGAGTTCATATTGAAGCAGTAAGTCTTGCTGCAGTCCCTCGAGGTCTCATTGTGCTTGGCCCTGAACAATCACAGCCCTTAGCTGGAGGTTTCACTTTTTGGAAAGAGTAGTCAAAGGAGTGACTTGCCCCAGGGTGCAAAGGTGCTAGGGGAGGCATCCTGAGAGTAGACTGTAGCCTTCCAGGGACTGGAACCAAAAGCTTGGCCATCATCAGCCTCCTCCCTGCTTCCTCAGGGAGCCCAAGCCTGACCTAGCGCCTGTGTTGTTGATGCCACTGTGATTTCTAGTTACAGCCTGCAAACGACCAGCTTTGTGGTTCCTTTAGCAGTCATTTAGCTTCTGCAATGGAGAATAGATAGAGAAAAATTGAGGTGTTCTATTTATAACTATAAGCACCTAAGCAGGTACAGCATCTCTTCAACTTTGAGAGACAGGTTCTCCACCTTCCTGTTATTGAACCACACTTGTAAATCAGGAGAATCCTTTGTCTGTATTATTTTTGTTGGCAAATGAGTGACTCCTAATGTTTCCTTCAGTGTGATATTGATGCACATGTGTAGTTTAAAAAATAATAGCTCCTGTCCAGTCCATTCTGCTCCTTCCCATGTAGCAAACTAATCTCTAGTATGTTTGGCTGGAAAAACAGCTGTGCATGAGACAGACACAGGGCAATGGCCAATCCAGCTCATGATGTATGTTAGCAACATGAATAGCCTACCCCTTTCTCCTGCTCCCTGTCTTTTCTGACATGAGTAATGGAAAGTTAAAAGAATTTGTTAACATATGATAGATATTTAAAGAAACACTTCTTCCTGTAAAATGTGTGCATGGTTATCAACATCGTAAGGAGAGCATTTTGTCTGGCTCCTGAATGATGAGAACTCATAACGCAGTAAATTACAGCAATATAGAAGTTAATGTACTTGGCTTTAACACGGAAATTTTACTGTTATTATCGCTATCAAAAGTGACATACATCACTGTGACACGCACCCAGAGTGGAAAAAAACCCCTGGTGTAGTTGTGTCTAATAACCCCAATTATAGAGCTTTTTCTAATGTTTTTTTTTTTTATAACAGTTTTGCAGCTATGTATTACCTCCTATTAATGTGAATTCTCTCCTATCTATAAATTTCTCAGGATTGCCTCTTCCCCTTCACTTTCCATAATCACCATTTATTATCCACATGCTTCCCATAAAACAAGAGTATGGATGACAGAGAGAGATTGATGCTGACCTAGATACAGGCCCACCCCCAGCTTTTTTCTTTCCTCCCCCTCAGCAATAATGTGCTCATTACAGTGTCGAGAAGGCTTTGTTAAAAGGTTTAGCTTCTCCCAGCAGTGGGTGCTAAAAATATTGTCATTAACTGAAACTTTGCGTGATTAGCAAAGGTGCTCCTGGGGAAGAGGTACCGAGGTGGACTCAAGATGTAAATAAACAAGAGGAAACTCCATCCCATTGCCCTGTCAGCTCCAGGACTACCTCAGACTTGCAAGGCAACACACAAGCAAAGCTTTCTGTCTCCATCTCTGAGGAAAAGGAGGTTTCTCCATCCTCACTGCCTGGAGTAACTGTGTATCCAGTGATGATTCTGCTCACATTGTTTTGGAGGTTTATTTTAATGTTCTCACATTGAGCCTTTTCCCTGGGCAGCTGAATACTTTGGAGACCTTACAAGGCTGCAGCACTTGGAAGTGCTCCTGGGGGCTTTAGTACTGAAAATCAGCGCTCTCTTGGAGGGGACAGGTATAAAGTGGTCCCTGGCTCACTGAAACCAGGGGATTTAGGATAATCTGTGCCTGGCTGCAGGCTGCTGTGTTGCAGCTCTTTTCAAACAGCTTTGTGCTATTCCATGCATTTTCCTGGAGTCTTCTGGGGCTTCCCAGCCTGAGCAGCTCATTTCTGCCTGCCCAGGCTTCAAGAAGTGAGTAGAGTGCATTTGTCCCTTCTGCATCTCTCCCCAAGCCAAAGTCCCTGCCAAGCAGGACACATCTGTGATGTCTGTGGAAACCTGGGGCAGCTGCACAGGTTGGAGATCCTGAAGAGTGCCCAAGGAGAAGAGAAAACTACTTTGGTTCCCCAGAGTTGGTTAATTTTTTTTCGGTTCCCCAGAGTTGGTTAATTTTTTTTCTGTTCCCCCTTTGCTAGGAATGCTTGGCCCTCTAGGCCAGCACTGGTGAGGACACAGGGGGTTTCTGCAGCTGCACCTTGCTTGCCCTTTGGTTTCCTCTGCTAGGAGACTCCTCTGCATAGCAAAGGATGTCTCATTATCTCCTGTCCAAAAGGGAAATGCAGCTCGTAGAGTAATTATCTCTGCCATCCTCATTGCCTTATTTCTCACCATGTTAGCATACTCATAATTAACCACAAATCCTTCCCCCCCCGGCCCCCCCCCCTCTTCTAATTCTCGCATTTGTACTGCACTGAGCAACTGGGACTTGCTTGAAATAAAGCTCTGCCTGTTTCTACCTACCTTGAGCTGAGTTTAACTCCGTCTTTTACTAAAAACTGAAACTTCCTGTTTTGGGGGAAGACCTTTGCAAACCATACACAATGAGGCTCTCCAGGCAGCTGGCATGGGGGAAGTGTACTGCAGCTCTAGTTGTCCTACCAGATTTTTATGGAGTATGATTTTTGGTTCCGTCAGGGAATTTTTGTAGTTTACATGTGTTGGTTTCTTAGTACCCTCACTTTGGTTTTGTCATCATTTGTAATGAAAAAAACATCGATAAAGAGAAATTCTACTCCAGCTTAGGTAACGGGCTGCACTTTGTTTAGTGAGGGAAAAACCTTCACCAAATGCCATGTTAGTAGTGAGCTATGGGTTGATTGTCTTGTTACTGCCCTGAATGTTGTTTATGTGACCAATATTTGAAAGCTTTGTGTAGTGGATATATGCAGCAATGTAAGGGAAGCAGTGGCATTTCTGAAGATCCCTTAGTGGCCGCCAGTGTGAACATCCTTCAAAACTTATTAGTGATTCAATTTAGCTGGGGCATTGCCAGGAAAGGCTTGTTTCCTCCACTGGTTTTCCTGTTCATAGCAGAGGCAGGAGGTGGGAAGCAGCTCAAGTGATTATTGGTAATTATCCATCATCATTGTGAGCCTGATCCTGGCACCTTGCCTTGGGGATTGGATGTGACTTTGGCTGTGCAGGGACAAAGCCAAGGACTCATGATAGCCAGGGCTGGGAAGGCTGCAGGTACTTCTGCCAAACTGTGGCCCCACAGAGCAGGAAACTCCCTCTTCCTCCTGCCCAAGAGGCCAGGAAACCAGCAGAGGAAGAGAAGTCAGTGCTCACAGACAAGGATCAACATGAGTAGGCAGGCTGGAGGCAGCTGGGCTGCCCCTGTTCACCTCGGTGCTCTCAGCCCTGCTCTTTGTGGCCAGAGCTGCATAATCTTGCTGGCCCTCAGGCAGCAGCTCCTCTTACTGTGCTGGAAAGGACCTGCTCTGGCCTCCTGGCCCAGACCCCCAGGGCATGAGGGCACCTGGCTGCCAGCTCTGTGTCTGGGTGAGTGGGGCTCTTCCCATGCAGCAGGACATTGGGCAGAGGAGGGAAATGTCTGCAGGCTGGGTAGCTGCCTGGCCTTCCCAGGTGGTTACCTGGGCTGTGTGACAATAGCAAAGAGTATGTCACTACCATGCTTCCTTGTTTGATATGGTCTCTCCATGATCTGCCATGTGGGCTTTGGAACATAGGCAGGAGGAGTGGTTGCTGTGCAGCCAGATGGTTTCATTTTTTTCAGGGAGATTAATTAGCTCACATTGACTGGCCCTGGCACCTGAGGAACAAGTACTGATGGCAACAAATGAGCTTGTCCCCTCCTGAGCCCACTGAAGTAGTTCAATAGACTTTTCCTCAGGCATTTGGTACCTAGATGTTTTGTGCTGACATATGTTACCTGTCTCAGTTCTAAAGGTATCTGTTGAAGCTTGTGTGAGGGTATGTAGGTGTGTTAAGGGAGGATTGACCAGAGTTTGGATATATTTTCAGGATGCCCTGCATCTGTGAGGAGCAGTTCTGCTGCCTACTTCATACCACCACCTCTTCCTCCACAGAGGAAAGACTTCTGAGCCTGCTGAGAGTTGCCTTGTTGTGTGGGATGGTGGCAGGGATGTGACTACAGAGGAACACATATGCTCATCTCATGGGAGCCCCCATAGCTCTGCAGAAGTGTTCTCAATAGCTACCAGTAAGTCTTCAGAGCATGGATGTCTTGGATGAGACACTGTACAGTTCATGCCTTGTTGGGCCTATATGAATGGGAAATAGCATCTGCAAGGCTATAAACTTGGCTGTACTAAGTAGATGGCCTTGAAAGTGAAAAACAGATTTAAAGACTGTTGAAGCCACAAGTTGTTTGGGAGATGTTGAAGGCTATGTAATGGGCTTGTAGATGTGTTAAGGGAGGGCTGGTGAGAGCTAGGTACGATTTGAGGATCCCCTGCCTTTGTAAGGAAGAGATCTGCTCCCAGCTTCATGATGCCCCCTATTCTTGCCATGGAGGGAAGACTCTTGTCAGGAGCACTATATTAGGTGCTCTTGCCAAACTAGAGATTTTATGGCACTTGCTGTATTAGGAAGAAAGATTAAATAATAATCTTGGAGCTTCAGAAATACAAAGTTCAGTGACACCACAGCTTCCCACGTGTTTGTTCTGAAATCTGTGCCCAGTACTGGAACACATGGACCTGTCTGTTCAGTTTTTCACTCACGGGCAGTGAGGTTTAGCTCATTCCCTTTGTGCAAGTCCCCGCTTGTTTCCTGTACCCATTTGTGACCTTTCTGGGAGGGCTGGAAGCTCCAGGGTTTTCCCTTAGGGGATGATTGCTCATCCTTGAATAAGGTGTTTACTCTTGCCTGTAATTGCATGGGGCTTGAGCAGCACCAAACCCTAACTGTGCTTCCTTCCCAACTCATTGCTTTCATGTAGAGACATGGGTGTGTGCTATGCTTGGGGAGTTACAAGTTGTGGCATGATAAGCCCCATCTCCAGGCACTTTCCGAATCTACTTTGTCAGGAGCAGGTTTTGCTTTTCCTTTTTGTTGTCCTTTCATTGCAATGCCCAGGATACATCAGGGTCTCTGACCTTCCTCTGCTGCCTTAACTCCCTTCTGACTCAGTACATTTGGAAACAATTTACTGGTTTTAAAATCAGAGGAGAGACATCCTTTATTCACTTTGAAAAATGGGGAGGTTTGGAGCAAGAGAAGAGAAAGGACTATGGGCCCATTCCAGTATTTGTTTTGCTTATTGGAAAACAAAACCACTTACCAAACTGCTTTCAGAAACCAGCAATCTGTATGCTTGGTTTTCATTAAAAAGGCACTCACCGTTTTCCCCCTGAGTATTAAGTGCCATTTGTCAAGATTTTCTGTGCACAATAATTGTATTTTTAAATCAAATTTTATTCTGACTTTGTGACCGCAATAAAGTTTAGGAAACTATAATTTATTATGGGTTAAAAAAAATATTCTATGAATCTGACTCCTTTCCTTGATTACTGGATCATACTGTGATTTTTCTCCCAGTTGCAAAACAGCATTGTAAATGCTGCTTTCAGACTCTGTGGGATGTTCCCCAAATGGCTTGGAGAGCTGTTCTGTCATCCATTGCTCAGTTCTGTTGCTGAGATCCTGACAGAGAAAGTCTTTTGTCTCTTCCCCAGATTCCAGAAATGGAAGTGTTTGTTTCTGGTGTTTTAGTTTTACTTTGGGAGTAAAGTTTTT
>VZRN01004188.1:153967-171881 GCA_013397935.1 Dasyornis broadbenti
AAGCTTCAGGATATCTTTTGGGAGTATTGCAGGTTTGATCAGCCTCCTATTTAACTTTCATGCTAGCTTGTCTTGGGGATTGTAGCATTGTGGCTGATGTAATACTGTGGCGATTGGCAGCTGTGACAATGCCCTTGGCCTGCCTTCCTCATTTTAACTTGGAAATGTAAGGAAGACCTAGCAGTATCCTTATTTTTACCCAGAAATGCTTTTCATCCAGATGCCAGGGACAGTAGGGCCTAATGGATCAATGCTGGTTTGGGAGGCAAGAGGTGTAACCTCTGTCTCTCAGTGTGAGTTTTTGGGAGGACTGGTGAGAGCAGGAACTGATGTTTGCTGTGGCTTTCTGTCACTTCTTTCAGTTGCCTTTGCAGGTTCACCACTAGAAACACCTCCCCACTGTCCTTTTGAGTCCTTTTGAGTGATTTCACCTCAAATTTTGCCTTTGTTGAAGTGGCAGTACATCATCTCCAAGTAATCTCATCAACTGAAATCATCAAGTGTGGTTTAAAATGACTGCTTCAAAAGAGCTGAGGGTTTGCAACCCTCAGACTTTTTATTGCCAGAATTATTTAGGAATTTGCAGAGTTTCATATGTTTCCCTGTGAATTTACAGTTTTCTGTAAAACTAAATGAATTACCCAGCTCTCTTGTGGTCAGATGGGACAGGCAGTATGGCAGCTGAGGAGCCAGAGGTGCCTGGCTGGAAGTACCCAGGACTTGCTCTGCCAAATCTCTCCAAGTGGTATAGGGTGTTGGAAATGCTGCTGTTATCCAAAGTATGTTTCACGCTGCTGAAGACCAGAAGAAGAAATCTTTTCTAGGAACTCAAGCCTAAATAATACAATGAATCCATATATTTCTTGGCTTTCTCTGTTATCTCCTTTTGCTGCCTCACAGTCCTATCTCTCCTCCCACCCTTTAGGGTGGCTATGGTTGTTCCCGGTGCGTAAGCGAGGGAGTGTTCCACTTCCTTGTAAGGAGTGTCCACTAGCCTTACCTGCTGCTGCTTCACCTTGCAGGGAGCGTGACTTGCACAGATCCTGTTTCTTATCTCATGTAGGAGGAAGAAAACATCTTCACCCAGCAGTGTGGTAGGAGTGACCACTCATACGTAGAGATGGGACTTTTCAGTGGAGGGCAGGGCTTTGCTGCTGCTGTTTGTCATGATGTGCAAAGCCCTCCCATCCAATGGGCTCTTCTTGTGTGAGGCGTGCACAGATAGGAAGAGATTGTTTTAAATCACAAACAATATTAAAATAGATAAGGGGAAAGCTGGGGAAAGCTGCAGAGAATTATTGGCTGTTTCATGGCCTTTTGGTGGACTAGTGGCACACAAACCCAGCAAAGTCAGTTCAGTGTGTACAAAATGAGTTTCTCAAGTGAAGAAGTGCTCCTTCAGCTCAAAGTATCTGGTTTGGGGAATCATTGCAATAGTCCCACATGCACTGGGTGGATGCAGCCAGGACAGGTGACTGAGTCCATCACTGCTGCACTGGTTTTTTTTGTACTGTTAGTTTTCTGTCAGTTCAGTGAACTGAATTTGGCTCGTGGAGGCATCTCCAGTGCTGGACACATCATCAGAGTACAGAGTAACAGTGGGATTGAGACTGGCGCTTCTTGCAGCTGTTAGATTAAGCCAGTCAGTCTGGTTTACTCAATCCTGGTGCCCCTTCTTCCCTTAACTGGTGGGACCCTGGGATCTCTGAATTTCTGCCATTTGCAGGAGTCTCCCTGGTGACTGAAGAAGTGGAGACCATGCTTTCCAGCACCATCCATGCAGTGATGTTTGCCGCTGATGAGATGTTCTGGAGAAAGCACATGAGCAGTGAGTAGCTCATAGCTGGATGGAAACTCCCGAAATGAAACAGAAAAGGAAACAAGGAGTGTCTCCTGTGTTGGAGGGCTATTCACAGAAGACAACTCTGCAGTGGGATTGATGAAAACTTAACTTACAGTCCCTCATCACTTTATTTGCCATGGATTTTTAAATTCAGTTTGTGCTCTCTCCATCCTGGAATGGAGATTGCAGCACCTTCTCGGCACAGTACCTCAAGCAGCTCTGAAACTGTTTTCCAGATTCCTGTGGTTCTCACCAGAGCTGGGGTTTCACCTCTTGTT
This sequence comes from Dasyornis broadbenti, assembly GCA_013397935.1. NCBI lineage: Eukaryota > Metazoa > Chordata > Aves > Passeriformes > Dasyornithidae > Dasyornis > Dasyornis broadbenti. The sequence continues at coordinate 156,089 of VZRN01004188.1, forward strand.
CTTCAGTCTGACTGCATGTGGTAGATTGAAATTGCAGAGTTTCCTTGCACTCATGCTTTTTTCTTTCTGATGTTTCATCACATCTCCCTCTTTTAGGCAGGCTATTATGTCTGATACAGCATGAAACTTTGGAAGGAGAAGGCTTTGTTAAGTAGTTGAGGATTAGGAAGTGAGAGGTAGATTGTCTGGAGAGCTTGTGGTGTCTGTCCCTGGAAGTTTTTAGGAAGAGGTTGTCCCTGTGATTCAGCAGTGCTACACAAAAGTGGGGCCTGCTTTAAGATGTGATGTGAACCTCTTGCCCTCGCACCATTTCTTCACCTCTGCTTTGCAAACAGTGCTTGCTAAGATAATCAGCAATAACAAATGCTTAAGGAATATTGCAAGTGCGTGAATAACCACCTAAGAAGATTTGGAAATAGCTGCTCTTAGTTTTCTGAGTCCGAGTTACCAAATAAGAGCTCAAATAAGTAAGCAAGTGGAAAACGTGTTCTCTTAGCTGTGAATACCCTTTGCTGAATGGGTGTGGGCAGCAAACCCATGCAGAGGCTGTTAGTAATCCTCACAGGCTCTGATGTGGTCACACTGAACCAGAGGCTTTGTGTTATATGTGAATGCAATGACTACTTTCTAATATTTGGCTGGATTTATAAACTATCTGCCTTTTTCCCTACTCTTGTTTTCTCTCATGAAGTCACCATTTGTCATTGTTTTGGGGTGTTTAAGTGACTAGAGAAGAATGTATGCTTCTCAGAAGCACATGAGCTATTTTGCTCTTCAGTAGTGTCCCTGCTCTGCTCAAGGACAGAGGAGACCTGGGTGGAGAGAATCAGTCAGGAGGCTAAGAAGAGGCATGCAAGAAAGCCTCTGAAGCAGGATGGAGTGGCAGAAAGGTTGCTTTTTCTCAAAGGATCTGTGAAGGGAGATGAGCCTGCTGTCTTTTCTGCAGTAGGTGATTGCATGGGTTTTGTATGTTTTGCATGTTCTTTGTGACCCATGTGTTTCTCATCCCTTGTACTTTGCTCTGAGTCATCTGAGCTGTTCTTTCTTATTCTCCTCCACTTTTATGCATGAAGCACAGGCCAGAGGTGCTTGCTACCCCTTTGATATCTCAGCATGACTGACACCAGCCAGGTTTTGGAACAGAAGCAGCTGCAACATGGACCCTCCCCAGCAGGTCTCCTGTCCTGCTTCAATCCCATCTCTGTGCACCCGGACAAGCCAGTCTGCTGCAGTGCCATGGCTGCAGCTCCAGCCAGCCAGAAGTCTCTGCAATTTGCCTGCTGTGACACTGACTCACAGGGGGAGGAAGGTCTTGATTCACTGTCTCCTAGGAAGTGTTCTTGCTCCAGGTTTCCCTTAGCATTTCCTCGCTTAGACCCCAGCTCGGCAAAGTCCTTGAATGGAGTTCATTGAGCAGCTGTCTGCAGCTCACTGCCCCGCTGCCAGCATGACAGAAAATGCCCTTGTGGCACTGATAGTTGCTTCCTGTAAAAGAGTTAACAGTATCAAGTGGACTCGGTTGCTTTGATATTCCCTATTCATGGTAGTAAAAATACTTGTTAAAAATCATTACTCTGGTGGCAGAATTTTCTTTTCTTTTTCAGTTTTTGTAAACTCTTTTACTTCATTAGTGGGAAAATATGCCTGCATGATAGGGAGAGGATTCTTTTTCCCCACTGCCAAAACCCATTCAACATTTTAGGGAGAGAGGAAAACTTCCCATTGCTTTCATGAGTAGTTGAAACTTCAGAAAGAGTGTCTACCCTCTCTTTTTTCTACTACTGTGGAGATTTTCCACTTAGCCACCACCTTGGAGGTGCTGGCCAGCTCTGCCTTGTCTTTGATCCCAAAATGTCTCTGATCTGGAAAACTGTCCTGTAAATATCACTAGAATAGCCTTTCCTGTGAGATTTATGCTTCCTGCTGGGCTGACAATGCTGCCAGATTCAGTGGGACTTCCCCTGTGGTGAGTGGGACATGGTGTGTCTGCTCAGTACCTCAGGTCTCAGGCTCCTCCTGAGCAGAGGAGGAACCTGTGAAGAACCACATTCAACTTAAATACTCAAAGTTTTCACATCTGAGGGTTTTCCTAGTAGGCATTACATTAAATCCTTCATGGGTGGAAGGCAGCCTTTAGATTTGCTAATGTAATGAAAGAAATTTAGTGTTTGGAGTATTGTGCTAGGACCCCAGAGAACTATTTTGGGAAAACTAAGAATGTAAGATTGGCTGTGGCTGGGCAGTGTCGTTTCACTCCTTTATTCCTTCTTTAATCTGCTATTGATTCATCTGTAGTAGAGCTGGAGGTACACTGATGAAGTTACTCAGACATCAGGTGCTTTTTATGGTGTTAGAGGCCACTGGGTGCCTGTCTCAGACAGAGAGAGGACAGTTCAGACAGGTTTTTTGTTTCTAATTTCTTCCCAACTGAAAACTAGAGCCCTGTAGCTCCACTTGTGCAGAACTGGGTTGGGACTCAGAGAACCCATGCATTTTACATCAGTGCACCAACCACTATTTGAGTGTAGTGTTTCTATGCCCTTCAAGTTTATGGTGGATCCCCAAGCCTCTTTCTAAATCCCTGATTCCTTGTGTCTCTCTTTGTGAGTTCTGATGTGTTGCAGACTTTGTATTTATGGAATCTGCCGGGCTGGAAGGTACAGCCTGCTACTAGATCACATTTACAGAGGGCTCATGCAAGACTTAAACCCATATTATGTTTGCTCCTCTGTGATGCTTATATTTGTCTTGCGCTTTGTCTGGGAATTCAGATTGTGTGTCTTTGCTGGGCTCTGTCATATATGTTTAATCCCAGTTTCTTTGCTTTCCTGCAGGGGCTTGCTAGGGAACAGGAAGTAAATGGAGTGTCTTGTAGAGATGCCTTGTAGGGAGAGCTGACTGCCAGCCAAAAGCCCATGCAGCTACAAATGCAGCTGTTTCAGCCCGAAGAATTTGTAAGCACAATTATTTTCTTAGCACCTCATCATGCTTCTTGCAGGAACTTCAGCTGTCCAATGGGTTTTCCATCCTGCTCAGCTGGGAAACGCGGGGTGCATATTTCGATTAGCTGATGAATACAGCTTGGTGATCCTGTGACTGAGGGGGTGCATCTGGGTGAGGGGGGAGGAAACGTCCAAAGGCACAGAAAGGGGAACACTTGGGCCAAATCAATAGTGGAGGTTTGGAGTCAGGTTTCAGCCTTTTCCCTGTGCCTGCGAACTCCAAGCCCAAACTAGAGCTGGTTTGCTTTGCAGCTGGATCTGGGACGTTTGTGTGCATATGCCTCAGGCACAAGGGAAAGCCGGAATTTTCCTAGGCTGTGATGCACAGTCTACCTGGAAGACTGACTTTTTCCTGGCTCTGGGCTGCGGGGGTGAGTCCCAGCTGTCCAAGCATCAGTCTTGTCTGAAACCTCTCATACACTAAGAACTACCTGGAATTAAAAATAAAAAAATGTCATTTGGGAGAGACTAATTGGCACAGTGAAAGAGAGTGACCTGCTCCCTATATCACACATGCATATCCCACTGTCAGTTCTCTTATGGAAAAAATCCTCCACATCTTGACAACAGACATAAGGAAAATAGATTTGTTTGGTCTAACCATGCAGTTAAATATAGTGAGCTGGTTCCCCCTTTGCTCTTTGTTTCTCCATTGGCCTGGAGCGGGGAATTTCCTAATCTCAACACTCTGACATGCCCACTTTGCCAAGACTCATCTTGCCCACGTGGCTTGTGTCAAGGTTGTGACTGGGAGAGCAAAGCCTGGCAGCTATTTTTCTAAGACTGTAGCAATCCATTGCTGGTGTCCAAGGACCTGCTGCAGAGCTATTGCTTCAGGGATCTGGTATGGAGCTGCAGGGGCCTTCTGGGCAGGTCCTAGTAAGGGTTATCTGTGCTCCCCTACCCCAGGCACTCATGCCCTCATAAAGGGAATGACTGAACTACACAGAAACCAGCTCTGACACAATTTACAGCCCAGAGTGTTAAGATAATGTCAATTGGTGCTGCTTGGCTGCACCAGCTGCTTCCTCCATTGTGTCATTACTGGGTGGGGGGGACAGACTGTTCAGAGTGTTGCTATTACAAAAGCATTTTCCCACTGTGACTGTGAACAGCATCACTGTCCTGGAGATGGATGGTGATACCACAGCTCATAAAGAGAGTGGATTCTCCTTTTCTGCCTCTCTAGGCCCTTGCAAGACCTATGGAACTCTAACTTACATTCTCAAAATTCTCCATTTACAGTTTGGTCCCAGCTGGCTGTGTTATGCCCTGCATCAGCCTCCAGAGAGCCTGGGACATGAGACAGGAGACCTTTCAGTTGGAGAAGTCAGCCACTGTTCAAACTTGGCCCAGATTCTGAGGTAAGGGGTAAATGTGCCGTTGTTTCTCAAGCACAGCAGTAACAGCAGCAGGGTCAGGGTCATGGACGGCAGCATAGCCACGTTGTGCAGAACTGCTGGGGAGCGCGTGTCCTCAGCCCTGCCCACATGTCTCCCCTTGGGGAATGGTTACAAAACTTTCTCTGCAACTTTGATGGCACTTGCTCTCTTTTATTGGACTCCCTTGTACTCATAACTTTAGCTGATGATGGCAGTAATTCAACAGCAATGCTAAAAGTAGTCCACTGCTGCCAGCCTTGCTACCTGGCTGCTTCAGGCCACCCCTTCAGAAAGCTCCAGAAACATCTGGGGGGAAGATGCTTGTCCTTATTGCTCTAACCAAACCTTAATTACAAAGCAGATGTCACCATTCAACTTGATTGTCTGAATTCAGTGGCACCTTTTCACAGGCAGGACCCTTTCCTTCCTGACCAAAACTGTTGAGTGTCATTTGCTGTGTCAGCCTAAAATGCAGGGGTGAATTTCACTGGGTAAAGTGATGTGTGTGCATAGATGAAAAATGGATGAAATCATAATGTGATCCAGTAGCTAGAAATTCAACTTAGATAAATGGAAGCTAGAAATATAAGGTACATGGTTTAACAGTCACTAAATAGCAACAGTTAAATAATTTTTGGCATCAATTACCAAGGGATACAGTGATGGTTCTGTCTCTCGAAGCCTCTGAAGAATCCATGTCTTTTTATCTCAGCCAGAAGAAATTTGGGACATCAGATGAAATCCAAGAACGTTTTTATGCAGGAGACAAATATGATTATTCCTGCTGCCTTCTTAACATCTGGAAATGTAAAAATTGTAATTTTCAAGGCACTCAGTACTCTTTAGTGTAAATATTGCTATTCTGCAACAATCCCTATTTCCTTCTCCTTAATGCTTTCCTAACACATTGCTCTGAGCTGGTGGCAGTCAAGATTACAACAGGTTAAGTGCCTCGCTACATCTGTATAATGTGGACTGCTGGTTCATGCCCAACGTGAAACAGGGATTAGTCTTTGAAAGGGCTTCATGCTGAGGTCAAGTCTTGCTGAGCATTTCATCTGGTGGCAGTATGGCCAGGAGCTTCTCCTTCCGCTGCTGCTCTTTTTCTTTGCTTATTTTGTTTTTGATAAAGTTCCCAACGCCATCATAATGCGTAATGTGATTTCCTTTGCCTTCAAAGGCTTTCATCTGGAGAGCTTCCTCACTGATTTTCAGCCTTGGCTGCATGGCTTTGTGTCTCCAGACCGGTCTGGGAATGTAAGAGCTGGGGAATCATCTGGCTCTTGCTGGAAGAGGCACCCACTGGGAGCTGTTCTACCAGGTGGGAGAGAATAGTCATGGTCAGAGATTAACTCTGAGCTCAGCTGAGGCCCTGGGCAGTGTAGCCTTGCTACATTCAGTGCCTGGGCGCGGGCTAACTGCAAGGGGCAATGGTGTTTCTGGAGGAGGGACAAACAGAGTGATCTAGTGACTGGAAAGTCCAAAGCTCATTCTTGATTTGACCTGAGATTTGTGAAATTAGTGGTTCTGAATCCTTGTGATCCTGGAATGGCCACAGGCTGTGAAAGGACATCAGGGCCTCCTGAAATGCCCTGTGCCACAGAAACAACCTTCCTATGAAGGACTTCCTATGAATTCCTATGAATTTCTAATTGAGATTTTGTTCCCTGAATATTTACAAAATGTGAGACACCTTCAAATTACTCTAAATGTTCATTTGTAGTTTAAAAAAATTTGATTTAACATGTCTGTAACCCTATTGTCTATTTGGTGCTCAGTAAATACAACAACCTGCAAATATTTTCTTTGACTTGCTGAACTTAAGGGCAATGCCAAAGCTGTAATCTAATACCAAAGCATCCCAGCACTATGGACATGTTGATCCTCTCGGCAGCCAGTGAATTCTTCTGGGCTAACCAGCGGGTTATAAAATATCTTAACATGCAGCTATTCAGCAAAGATCTTTCCCTACCTGGCATTAGCCAGGAAACCCCTCTGGCCTGCCCTGGAAGGGAGGGGTCCCTGAAGTCTGTGTAAAGCTGGGGAGGTATTTATGGCTATATTCTGTAAACATAGCACCTTCTCCACCCAGTCATTACTCTGCCCTCCCTACTCTCCCAATTATCATATATGTAAAAGAAAGTCACAAGGTCAACCTTTCAAATTCCAAGGTGCTGCTTTTGAGTGCTGTTGAGTTGACAAAATGGTATTTAAGAAGTGCTGTGGATCTCCAAGATCAATCCAACAGACTGGAGATCAGGCAGACGTATGACACCCTCAGAGAAACGGAGAATGTTGGAGGTCAGAGGTTTGGGTCATAGGATGAGGAAGTTAAAGCCCCATGTCTGAGTCATGATCTTTTGTTTGGCTCTTCTGAGAAGGGGATCTTTGTGCTTTTAGCAGAGAAGTTGTTCTGCTTTCAAAGTATTCCCTTTGATTTCAAATGAAGGAAAAGTGAGTGTAAAAGAAGAAGTGTTTGTCTGTATTTTCTTTCTTTTCTGTAAAAGCCTTGTGAAAGCACGAGTCAAATTCACTTCTGAAGAACAGGGCACTCCAAAAGTGGGAAAGCACCATACCCTGTCCCATTCTGCTGTGGGTGACCTTCTGAGTCCAGATGTGGAAACTCCCATAAAAGAAACAATTGAGCACTCTGTGTTACTTCAGCCTGCAAAAGGGATGATTTGAGGGGGAATGTAACAAAGACCTACGAAATCTGGAGGTGCATGAAGCAAATGGATAGGGACTGCTTGTTCCTACCGTTTCCCATACAAGAATTGGAGGCAACAAATGTGGGCAGATTTCAAACAAATGGTGGAAGCTGGTTCTGGACGTACCAGGTAGGAGACCCAGAGAACTTCTCAAAGGGTGCTGTGGATGCAAGGTGTATTCTTGTGTTCAAAGGAAGACAATAGTGTTTGAAACCAAGATTTGTTAGGGATCATTGAATAGACAAACCCTCTAAGGCCAAAAAAACCCTCTGCAGCTGAAAATTATTGAAAGTCAAGTAAATAATTTATGTTTGAGGAGGGAAGTACCATGTATTTTTGACCTATTCTTCCTCTTTCCTAGGTGTCAGGCTCTATGTTGGACACAGTGGTGGGCTGGGTGGATCCTTGCTGTGGACTCATACAGCTGCTGTAGGAGATCTGAGACACTTAAGCCTGGAGACAATATTGTTAATTTTTTTACTCCTGCAAAAGAAGCATCAGCACAACTAGAGCTTTATAGAACATCCCCAGGATGACTGATCTCCTTAGCAATTGTTTCCAGGCTATTCATAAATTATCTGCAGTCTCAGTGATTATTTCCTTAATGCCCTCCCTGACCATATAAGCAGTAAATGGGAAGGTCTCAGCTTGTTGAGGGAAGTATCCCCTGAGGAATGAGGACTTTTGGGGAAGAGTAAGGCACAGGAGGGGCCAGCAGAGAAAGGGGAGGTGTAGGGAGAGGCACAACAGCGGGACTTTGGAAGCATAATCTTTGGCAAGCTGTACTTTCTTGAAAATTTCAGCTGCCTATAAATGGATACGTTGATTGAGAAAGTTGGGCAAGAGCTGGACAGGATTGGGGCAGGAAGTGGTGATGAAAAAGAAGCTCTGTTGGAAGCTGTGGGTATGTTTCTTTGTCCCATTTGCTCTTGAGCACAACCAACTCAAAGGAGCAGTGCTGGCTGTTGGTTTTCTGAGAATGGGAAGCCAGACTCTCTGCTTTCCACATACTGGTATCAGCAAATCTGACAACTTCTCAGAGGGATTTCTGAGGACTGTTAAATGTCATGTCTACACGGAACTTGTGTTGGGGAAATGCATATTCCCAGAGCTGTTTTTCTGAAAGCAGAACAGGAGGATTTTTTCCTTTATTTTTCACTTCAAAAGAACTCAGTGCATAAATCTTACCCCTGGCAGAACCTGCCTTTCCCTTTGCGAAGGCTTGAGTGCATATATAGGGAATCAGAGAGCAGGTGACTTCAACTTAACCTTCCCTCTGAGCTTGACGAACAAGCCAAGGCAATACAAAAGGGACTTTCTAAGAGACTTAGGCAGCTACACAGCCCTCATATTGGCCCCATGATCTGTTTATCTTTTGCCTTCAAGGAAGTCTCAGACTTAGGGGAAGCTTCCCCAAGTGGGATGGCTTAAAAGACTGTGTCCTCTGCTGGGAAGTGCACATGCGTCTTTATAAGCCATTTGATGTATTTTTCCTCTCTTTCTCTCTCTCCCCCTCCTCCCCTGGCAGCAGGATCCCCAGCTGTTTCATGCTTTTCATTAAATCTTTCTGATTGTAAGCTTGTAGGTTCTGACCCAGGGTCAGAAAGTACTATGGCAGGGATACAGCTCAGCAACAGGATGGAAAGCTTTTTCTGGTTTGGATTATTGGACATCTCCAGTTATTGCAGAATGCGTTCTTGTCTGGTGTCTGAAGACTGAGTTAAATGTCACCTGGAAGGGAGCATTCCATGATGCTCCTGGAACACTGAACGTCTCCTGAATGATGAGGGTGTCTGTGTGTGAGTGCCAGTCGCATCTTGGCCAATTTCCAGCCTTTCTAATGCTACTGTCACTCTTATCCCACATATTCCACTCTTGCAGTATCCATTGGGGGAGGTTATTTAACTTCCCTCACTGATATGAACGACTGCCACCGTTGTGCTGTTGGGTTTAGGTTGTTTGTCTCTAATGAAAGCCCCATGCTTAGCAACAGCTCAAATCATCAATTGCTTACTCAGCTTCGCAGCTCTGTTATCGGAAGGCATAATCACTTCCTGCATCTTTGTTTGTCTTTGCCTCAGTGCTGCTGTACTGATGGGCTGGGAGGTGCCCTGCTGCTCCTGCAGCTGCTTTTCCTTGCCCCAAGGCACATCAGCATATGGGGAGGAAAAGCAGTTCCTGGTTATTGCTTCACCTTCTGGTGATGCCTCAGACACAGGCTGCTCTGTAATACGGAATATCATCCCTCTTATTTCTGAGGGAGGAGGTCGAGGGGCATTTGTGCCTGTTGTGAAGGCTGTGGAGTTTGTACCTAAAGGGGACAGTGGCAAAATCCGTCTGTAAGCTCTGAGCTACCTGGTATGAACATCGGTGCTTAGATGTGTGGGCATCTCGCTTAGTGTCTGGCCATGATACTGGCCAGGGCTGTGGAAAGAAAGTGTCAGGGCCATGAGTGTAATTAGCCTGATGAGCCTGTCATGGGCCTCCACCACTTCCCTGCCCATGGGCTCAGGGGCTCCATTTAAACTCAGTCCATGACCTTCCATTGCTCCCTGAGCAGTGGTGTAGATGTACCACTCCATACAGCCATGCCTGTGCCTGGCCATGGGCCTTGGATTGGGACCCTGATCCATGGATTGACCTCCCATTTTGACGTTGGACCTGCCTGGTGACCACCAGACTGTGTCTGACCAGGGTTACTGTCACTGGAGCTGACTGACCTGCACTTTGAGTTCCTGCCTTGATCTGCTGTATCACCACAAATGATCTGGCCTCTGGGTCAGCCCTGGCTGCTATCCCCAGACTTGGCTGCTGGTCTCACTTATGTCCTTTGGGGTGGGGGACCCCTGCCCTGCTGATTGAGTTATCCTCTTCGACTCTTCATCCTACAGAGAACTGCCAGCGTTTCCTGATCCCTGACCCTTGAGAGGTCTCTATGGAGAGGTGATTCTTTGGACTCATCTTTGTGTGAAACACTTCCTCAACTACCAGCACAGCAAAACAAGCTATCCAGTCTGCCCACTGGGGAAGGTGATGCTGTGCATCAAAGCTGTGCCTTCCTTCAAATGGCCAGTGTGGTAAATGTGTTATCAGCAGCTCATTATTTCCAAAACTAATTAGCATTCCAGCCATGGGATGTGATGTGTTTCTCAACTCAGCAGGCTGGCCAGGCCGAAGCTTCTGTCCAGCCTCAGGAAAGGATGTTTGAGGATTTGAGGGTTTGTTTCTTGTTTGCTTTTTAGGCTGCTAATAGTTCTAATACTTTCTGCCGCAATCAGCAAGCTGCCCTGTACTGATGCTTGCAAGCTTCCAGGACAAGAAGAGAAACCATTCTTTTGCAGAGTCCTTGCTAAATAGGTTCCCTGAAAATTATGAGGAACTTGTGACTGCTTGTGCCTTGGAAGAAAAGACCATGATAGATGCATTTACAGAGCAGAAATAATAATGATCAACAACAGACAGGAGGAAATGGCTCCTCCGAGAATAAGAACCAGACTAAGGGAAGAAAAATACTCAGGTTAGATAAGTAAGTTTTATGAGAAGGGAGGGGAAAAAATGCTGAGAAAGCAGGGGTGGTAAAGGAGGGACAGGGTGGGGAGCAGTCCCTGGGTAGGGGATGTGCCATGGCAAGAGCCCACCTGTGAAAGTGAAGCCTCCTCACTGATAAGGCTGTAAAATGTGCAAACTGAATTGCTGCAGCCTTGTCCCATGGGAGGCCAGGCCCAGCTAAGCAAAGCTGTACCTCCTGCCCTAGGGCAGCGTCTCAAGGGAGGGAGCAGAGGTTTCATTGGAGAGCCACTGCCGCATCACCCCACTCACTTGGTGTTCCAGACGCAGCTGTTTGTTTCCTCCCGAAGGGCTGGGAAATGCGGAGGCATTTAGCTGAGTGTGGCAGCTCCTGCCAGCTGTTGCTGTCTCAGGGGGATGGAGAGAGCTGTGCAGAGGGGACTGGCCCTCCCAGAGAGCACTGCATGGGGCTTGGAGTGCAAGAAACCTCTTCTCACCTTTGGCATGTATTCAGAATTTAGCACTGGGTTGTGTTAATCCCTCCTGCTCCCCTCTCTTCCCTTGCTGATCTTGTCTCAAGCTGATGCAAATAAAACCTATTTTTCCTCTTTTCTGATAGGCTCGTAAATTCACCTATGATTGCAGATAATGAAGGTTGCAAACTCCTTCAGAGATTTATAGCAAAATCCTCCCACACGTGCTGTGTGCTTCAGAGGGTGGAGTATAAGGGGTGCTCTGGGGATGGCTGGGAGATGTCAATGATATTTTGGAGATCCCCATTTGTCACTGAAGGGTAAAGTGGGACAGCTGTTGTCACTGGGAGCCTTTGTTCTCGTTTCTTCCCAAATGATGGGATTTGGTAACCCAGCAGCCCAGCTATAGCCCAGAGGAGCTTTATTGGGTGTTCTACATAGGTCCTACAAGTATTCTACACATAGAACCTACAAGTAGGTCCTTGTCAAAGTTAAAATTCACACAAGGTTCCTTTGAAGCTTTTCTAGCTTTTGTGGAGACAAATCAGGGCTGAAGAATCTTATTGTTACAGAATTTATTTTTTTTCCACACAGTCGCAGAAGAGTGCTGTTGTGTTTCTTGAAATTCAGGGCTGGATTAAACTGAACATGTAAAACTGGGGAGATGTGAACTATTGGAATCAAAGCTGATGAAAATGTTCTTGTAATCCCTTGTCAAACGTAATTCACTTACCCAGATAATGGGTGTTGTGTGACTTAATTAGTGTAAAACCAGAATATGTTCCTGCTCTTAAACTTAGTTTGCTTTTTTCTTTCACTTTGTCTAGCAATCTCTTCCTTCAGATATCTTAAATGTCGCCTCTGTTATTACTGTCATAACCTGCCTAAGTAAACTTTAAGGTAACATAACCCTGATCATATAAGATCATAAATAAGATCCTAAAATTATCCCTAGTTTAGCTAAGTTTGGATTTCTAATGTGGGGAAGGCATTGGAGCTGTCCTGGTGTTGGTTAAGTATTTCCAGCTTTCAGGCACTGCAGAACTCCTCTGACAAGGTTTGTTCCTACAGCCTGGATTGTCCTGGTGTTATCGCAGGAGAAAACAATTATAAAATACAAAATGTTTCATAGTAATTGATTTCTGTGATCCCTCCTGGGTGGGGAGGAACTACAGGATCCTGTGATGCTGAACAAGATGTGCTAATGGACCTTTTAATCCTTCATTTCCCTCTGCCCCACAAGAAATATGTACCTGTTGAAGTTCCAAATGCAGGAACTGAGAGCTGAGAAAACTTACCCTGTGAGAACGTTTTGAGGAAGGGAAATGAGTTATTTCTGCAGGTGGCATCTGGTCCTCTCCCAGTAAAGTGCTGCCTACAAAGAAACTGGGATGGTAGAGTATGGTAAGAGCTGACTGCCCAGGTCAGCAGGGCAATTGCATACTCAAGGGTCCCAGACTCATGTGCTAAGATCCAGGAGCACTAGAACAGGGCCAAGCACAGTCTGTTAGTGGAATCTGCTTATAGCACTGAGATCTGTTAAACCTGTGTGAAAACCCTGCAGCCAAAGGTGTTGAGCAGGAAGCTCAGCAGCATGAGGGATGTTCAGAGAATTCACAGAGCGTTCTGAGATGGAAGGGACCCACAAGGATCATCAAGTCCAACTCTTAAGTGAACATACAGGGATTAAACCAAGTTCATAGCTTCCAAACAAGCAAATAAAGGGACTATCTCCAAAACAAGTTGATTTAGTTGACAAATGCTCTTTGTGCCTGCGGGCAGGAGGTGGGATCAGACTGATTTTAATTGAAGTTCCTGGGTCTTCTTGCTCAACTGCCTTGTTTGAACAATAAATTACAGTGTATTCTGAGAATATTGTATAGGCTTGAGTGTTGGTGGGTCAGTTGCAATGAAGCTTCCCTAAAGTACCCTAAGAAATGGTGATTAAACAATAACTTGTAATAAAGTAAGATGTGTGTGCTGTACATAATGATCAGCAAAAAAGAGAAGCAGCAGGAGAAGGAAAGAAAGAGAAATGTTTCTGGTGAAGAATATAAAATGGTATTTTGTTTTTCTGCAGAGCATGTGGAGCACGTGGGTGGTTTGAGTGGAACGTATTTAGAGTTCTGTCCCTGTTGTGGCACTGAGGGAGTGAGCAATGTGAGTGCCAGGCAGCTTGTTCCTCACAGGCATCAGTGTGTAACAGATCCATGTACGAGCCACCCTTAGCATGTCTGTTAAAATGATAAATCTTGTGTATTGCACGGGGTTCAGTGCATTGCAGCTCATGCAACACAAGCGGGAGAGAAAAGGAAGACGCAGAGCAGGGCTACAGTGTGTCCTAGGGAGGTACAAGGTCTATCGGCTTCTCAGTCCCTTCTGCATGGTGCAAGGAGCACCCTCCTTGGCCCACCCTGCCCTTGGGGTTTGCTGGTGTTTTATGAGTTCCTCAAGAGCAGCCTTTTAGACTTGAGCAGCCAACATGAGCTGTTTCCATCCTCCTCTGGGATGTCACAGATATCTGTGGCATAACTCTGAGACAAACTGTGCCACTCAGCCATTTCAGAGCACACACAAAGCTCATCTAGGCCTTTACAGAAAAGATGCACCATTCCCTTAGTGCCTGTACAGATTTCTCCACAGTGTGGTATTTGGCTGCTTATTCACAGAGTTATCTTTGTGTTTTAAGAATAGACTTGTCTACAATCTCCTTGGCTGTACTGCAAAAGAAAAACTTTATTTGTCTTAGCACAAACACCTTGTATAAGTGTCAGATGTGCCAGCAAGTATGTGCTTAATTAAACAGGCTCCTTATTAGGTTTTGTTATCATTTTAGTGCTCTGCACTTGAGCCACTTCTCTTCAAGGACTATTTAATGAATTTCTGAGGCTATCTGACAAATAATGTTCTTTGCTTGCTTGTTATATAAAATTCATTAATATTTCCCTTTGCATAGTGTATATTGAATCACAAATATTATGTCTTAATTAGCTCATTGCAATTTATGGGATGGTGGATGTAGGTTTTTTTATTTACTGATCTTATGCAGAATGAACCTGTTTTAAAGAAGCAAACAAGTAGAAACTCAAGTTCTTTTGGTGTCCCTGCTGACAAAATACCTCCCCTTGACGCTCACCATCTGGGGGACTTTTCCACAGCTTGCTAACCCTTATTTTTTTTCCATAAGAAGGGAGAAAACCTGCTAGCAATAAGCAGAGCTTTAGTTTTAGGGAATTGGCAGGACTCAACCAACCTCATTGCTTTGAGCACAGAACTTTCCATGTGTATGTTCTTCGTACAAGCAGATCTCTCTAGTACACATTTGCTTTCAGTCTCACAGAAATGTTTTGGGGTAATTCCTTAGCTGGTATATACTTGGAAGTACTTCCCTCAGCAGTTCTGAGAAAGGGACAGAAAAGTACCCGAGTTGTTTTTCATATGCTTCCTTGAGAGTTCAGATTATTCACACTAGTAGATAGAATTGCCTCTTGTGGGCAGGCACAAATCCACATGGCTGTGGGTCTCTGAAATGCCTGTGCTAGCAGGGTGAAGGAGGCTCAGTGTGTGACAGCTGTGGGCCAGAAAGGGCACAATGTCCCTGGAAAGACCTACCTAGTGCAAGTAGCTGTAGATAACGATCAAATTGAAGTATCATGTTTCAGTTGTACCTTCTGTTGATGTGTTTATTTTCCTGTGTCTTTACAACAGCCTGGTGTGAAGTTACTATCCACCCAGGGTAACCACATTTACTTTCCTAATCAGCAGTTTTTCTGGATGGGAAAAATGTGCAGTTGGTCAGAAATAACGGTTGAACGGTTTCTGCAGGATGACATTGGATGTGTGGGGTGTCGTGGTACCTGCTCCCTTGCAATGCCACAGCCTCCCTGGTTTGCACTGGCACGGAGATTGTCTCCTCCACAAATAATGTAGTTATGCTCCTGTCTCAGGGGGCTGAGACTGCACAGAGGCAAAATAATAATAATAATAGCTTGCCTGGAGCATATAAGAAATCTGTGGCAGAGAAATAGGACTCTGGCAGAGATTGTAATGGCAGAAGCATCCTTTTTCCATCCATGTTGATTTTCAGATTGCTTCATGCTCCCTTTCTGAGTTTTACCCTCGTTAGAACTTGAAAAAAGTTGAGCTGCTTCAGTGGTCTCTCTCTTTCCCTTCCACTCTCCTTCTCTTCCTACAGCTGCCTTGTTGTCATTTCCTGCTATGCAGGTGTCATGGTTTGAGCCTGGCCAAATGCCAGGTACCCCCAAATTAACACACCCACACCCAATGCTCATGAGTTGAGATAAGGAAACCCGGGAGAAGACGCACTAGAATAGGCAAAACGGGACTAACTTAGGTTGCAAAGTGATCTAATTTATTACTAACAGAGTCAGAGGAGTAAATGAGAGGTAAAATAAACCCTTCAAGGCCACCGTTTCTTCGCTCACCCCCCTCCCTCCTTCCCAGCAGCTGCACAAGGGAACAAGGTATGGGGGGAGGGTTAGGTCAGTTCATCACCCAGATCTTCTTCCCCTGCCCGGGGAGAGGTTCTTTTCCTCTGCGCAGCCATGGGTCTCACCGTCGGCAGCCCGCCCGACACTGCTACAGTGATGCTGGTCCCCACACAGGCAAGCAGTCTCCCCAAAACTGCTACGGCGTGGGGTCCATCTTCCACGGGGTACAGACCTCTGAGCCGGGCCGTTTCCATCTCGGGAGCAAGGCTT
>VZRN01004188.1:179676-248495 GCA_013397935.1 Dasyornis broadbenti
TAGCAGTTTTGGGGAGACTGCTTGCCTGTGTGGGGACCAGCGTCACTGTAGCAGTGTCGGGCGGGCTGCCGACGGTGAGACCCATGGCTGCGCAGAGGAAAAGAACCTCTCCCCGGGCAGGGGAAGAAGATCTGGGTGATGAACTGACCTAACCCTCCCCCCATACCTTGTTCCCTTGTGCAGCTGCTGGGAAGGAGGGAGGGGGGTGAGCGAAGAAACGGTGGCCTTGAAGGGTTTATTTTACCTCTCATTTACTCCTCTGACTCTGTTAGTAATAAATTAGATCACTTTGCAACCTAAGTTAGTCCCGTTTTGCCTATTCTAGTGCGTCTTCTCCCGGGTTTCCTTATCTCAACTCATGAGCCCTGAGTGTGGGTGTGTTAATTTGGGGGTACCTGGCATTTGGCCGGGCTCAAACCTTGACAGTTTGCTAAACCAACACCCTGGGAGAGCATGGAATGATCACTCTAAATGCGGCATGGCTGAAAGGAGCCAATTATGTGCACAAATCGGGCTCATGTAAAAACATAAGGAATATAAGGTAAATAGGACTGCGCAGCAGGAGATGCCTTAAAAGCCTCACCAAGAAAATGCTGCTCACAGGTCCAGAGCCACAGACAGCTCCAATGTCATCTGGCTGAAGTGGCTGGAGCAAAAGCCTGTGCATTGTGACATTTACACTTACCAAACATCTTCCGGTCAGGTGAAAGAACTGGGGTGGAGAGAGCAGGAGGGGCTGTGAGCTTCTTCCTCTCTAACTCTGCATTGGAGCGAAAGTGCACCTTTCCACCTCCTTTCTTAAATGGAAAGGATTAGTATAAGATCTGTCACGTGGGGTGTGATGGGAAATAGTCTCCCCCAGCATCCCAAGTCTGTTGCCATGTCTCTGGCTGATGTGAAGAGCATTCATTACTCCTCTTTTAGCTCTGCTGTCTTTGCCTTGTCCATCAGGTGATGAGTCACATCATCATGGTGAGTGGTGACTTCTGACTTCCATATGATGCAGTACTGGCTCCTTGTTTGGAGGGCATTGTTTCCCCTTTTGAGGAAATGTCTGACAGTTTTATTGCATCTCTTTGAGTCTCCTCAGTAGGAACAAGAGTTTGTGTTTCAGCCATCTTCATACCATATAGGTGCCAGTTTGGATTTTGACCTTGCACACAGGTGGTAGAGTTCAGTTTTGCCTTCGAGGGATGTTTGTGAAGTGTGAAGCCATAAGCTTCAGGGAAATTGCTAAAAAATAATGTGTAGTAATGGTAAAATGATCCCCTTGACACCAAGGGTACTCCTAAAGCCTGCCCCAAGAAGGCAGGGTGAGTAAAATGCAAGCAGTTTGGGGGCTGGTGTATGGTGAGGTGTAATGTTCCTAGAAAAAACAAATACTGATTTCAGGTTGCTGGCAATATTGGTTTCATACTGGTCACTGATCTATTTCTGAAACATGGAGTACTTTGAAAAACCCTGTCAGGCTGATTTGCCTCAAAAAGGGCTCCTCTAGGATAGCTAGTAATAGGACCTGAATCCTTTCCCTCTTCTCTAACAGCAAAGCCCCTTTTTCCTCATTTCCCTATTGGTGTTGGCAGAAATGCCAAATATGAAGAGGTTGCAATGAAGCAAACAATTTTTAGCAGAATATTTGAAAACAAAGCAATGACAAACAACAACAACAACAACAACAACAACAACAACAACAACAACAACAACAACAACAACAACAACAACAACAACAAACAACAACAACAACAACAAAAACCCCAAAAAATCCCAAAAAACCCCCAGGCAAATCTGAAGGATTTATAAGATGTTTTTCCTCATTCAGATGGATGCTGTTATGCTGGGAGAATGAATGGATACAAGTAGAGAGGACCTGGCAGGGAAAAATCAAAATACATAATTTCTAGGAGACATGCAGAGCTGAATTCTCTCTACTATATGTATTGACTGTATTCAGTGCAATAATTCTGAAGTAATTTCTTCTAATTCACCTTATGCTTCTAACAGATCACTCTGGTAAACTGCTGTTGTCAAAATACTTCTCGTATCTTAATCGGTCTCTCAGAAACAGGTCTGTTTTCAAAAATACACCTTGCAGGTATTTTTATTTTGGGTACCCATGTAATTTGTGCCTTGGCAGCCATTCACTCTGTTTGAATACTCCTCTGGCTGAACATTTGCTCCTTTGAGCAGAATATAGGCAATGCTGTATTCCACTGGTGCATTTTTTGTGCTTCAAAATCACCTTGAGCTGAGTGGGTGAAACTGTCTCTGATACAAGTAGCTTGTGTTCCTCTGAGCAGTTCCCTTGCTGAATAGGATGTAAGGCGTGTACGAAGAATTTATAACCCTTTCACCTCCCTGCTGGTTTTCCCTAATAGTTCACATTTCTGCTTTTTCTCCAAAATACATAAAATGGACTTTTAAAAATTAGTGTTGTGAACACTTACCACAAGAACTTGGAGCTGGGCTGTGTCTGAACAGAATGATGGAATTCCCTTTTTCTTCACAGTGCTATTCTCCCATTCAGCCTTTCAAGCCCTGTGTTCAGGCCCTACATATTTGAAAAAAAGAAAAAATAGCCTGATTTTTCAAAAAACTGGACACCTGGATTGCATCATCTTTTTCTGCCGTGGGTACTGGCTTGAAGAACTGGAATCCATTTTTACTTGATTACCATGCTCAGAATTTGACTGTTACCATGAGAAAGGGATAGAAACTCAGATTCTGAGAAACTCAAAGTCTTTGGCTTAGAAGAAGCCCTTCAAATAATTTCAAAACATCTGATGAGATTTTACAACCGTGGCATTTTTGCTTTCATTTTGGGTTCAAAGAAATGCTCGGACTTAAAATTTAAAAATCCACTCACCAATCTATTCTTGTACCCACTTGTCAGGTTCCATCAAAACTACGAAGTCGCTTCCATGTTAATTTTAAGCTGCTGTATTAACTGGTCAGAAAATCTTGTCAAGGGTCTCAACTGGGTACAAGAGGAAGAGCCAGGATTTTTTCAAACTTGGAAATTTCTCAGTTTTTTGGAGACCACTGCAGAATTTGAGCTGTAACTTAAAAGGCTGAGGGCTGCATGTGTGTAAAATAAGCTGGGTGATCATAGATCCGTAACATAACATGATTCTTTGCATTTTCATGTTCCCTAAATGTGTTTACAGTCAAGAAAAATTGTAGATTTTCCATGAACACATGGCTCTTGGAGCTATTTCTTGGCTTTTCTGTCATCAATGCTCCCTTTATTATTTTCTGCAGATGTAACTCTGCATATGAGATTTCCATAGACAAATATCTTCTCTTTTCTGGGACTTTGGAAAGCAACAAGGAAAGCCAAACCAATCCTGTCCCCCTGTTGAGGTTTGCTTTGAAGAATGACTGCTTTGTGGTTTCTTTAGGGCATAGCTTCAAGTTTGGAAGCAAATGCAAAGTGAGCAGATTCTGGCCAGCAATTCCACCTGCCAGCAGGGTGCATTTTTAGGTTTTACTGCCCCTGAGCCCAGAACTTTCTCTGCAAGTTTCTAATGAAGCCGTTAATGGAAAAGGCTTGTAGATACCCCACAGAAAATTGTTGGTCTCCTTTTCATGTAAAACTCAGCATCCAGAGTAACCTGATGCAGCTGGCTTTCCAGGGTGACTCCTTGTAAGTCCCAAAGCACCTGGACTCTGGGCAGTTATCCTTCTCTGTCTCTTGTAAAATGCATCAGAAGTCTGACCTGTCTAATAATGTTAATTACCACAAACTTAGTCCGGGCACTGCTGCAGGCAGTGCTTGCCAGGGGTATGGCAGCTGTATCTGGTAGGGCAGCAGTACCCTTTTAATGAGGGGAGCTTGCTGGTTTGGTGGCTTTAAGCAGTTTTCTTTGAAATACTGTTTCCAAAGTGCAGGACAGGGAGAAAGCCACCTCCTGTAGCTGTGGTTGGAGATCACGGAATCAGAGGATGGTCTGGGTTGAAAGGGACCTTAAAGACTCCCTTGTTCCAACCCTCTGCCATGGGCAGAGACAGCTTCCACTAGACCAGGTTGCTCAGAGCATCATCCAACCAGGCCTTGAACACTTCCAGGGATGGGGCAGCCACAACTTCTCTGTTTAAATCTGTTTAAATCCTCTAAATCGGGAACCACCCTGAGTCTGTTGGCAGCTCTGGGTCAGGTAGGAAAGCAGAGGTCACAGGCAACATGGTCCCATGAGGCATCAGAAGTCATTTCTTCTTTTAATTCACCTAATGCTTCTAAGAGATTGCTCTTATAAACTGCTGTTGTCAAAATACTTCTTGCATCTTAATATGTCTCTCAGAAACCGGTCTGCTTTCAAAAATGCACCTTGCAGGTATTTTTATTTTGGCTACCCATGTAAACTTCTTGTCAGTCTCTGTCACAAGATTTGTCAGACTCTGTCACAAGATTTAGTTAAACCACTCAAGTTTTCACAAAGCTGTTGCCTCCAAATGACAGAAAATCTGCAGACACAGATGAGAACAGAGCCTGAAGTTGCTGAAGTGTCATGCCACTGGGTGTCAGGGTTGGGGACTGGGTTGGGGATGCACCACATCTGCATAAGGCTTTGGCAGAGCCCAAAAGCTGTGCCTCTGTTGAGTCTGCCAGCAGTGCTGGGCCTTCTGTGACACTTCTGTGTGTCTGAGGGAGAAGTGCTCCCTGGTGAGAGGGTGATCAGGAAGGGTGACCTGGGCAGATGTCATAGCTGCCTCCTTTGTAATCTGCCTGTGCTGATACAAATTTAAGGTCAAAACCTGTCACCCAGGATTTTGCTTGTGTGTGTCCTTTCTACCCTGGGCTGCAAAGGATTCAGCAACAGAAAATGGTGTGTTTCCCATGAAAAAACTGTGCAAGATAAAGGTGGTTGTTTATTTTCACATCTCTTACTGTACCGACTCTTTGTTATCCTGTCCCCATTCCAGGCCAAATTACAATTTCAAAAACTCCTTAGTCGTGGTATCAATAAAGACAAATGGATAAATTATTTTAAAGTCTTAGTGCTTTTAAAAGGGATGGTTATCCAAGCTGAGGGTTAAGATGCTTGAAGATGTGGCAGTAATAATTGTGCAATGGGAAGCAAAGGAAGTTCTCTCCCAGATGAATTACGGAATGAGTAAGAGCAGCCTACCTGTCCAAGTCCTCCCCAGGGCTCTGGTGGGATCTGATACATCTCCCTCCTTCCTGCCTGAATTTGCAGCATGACTCTTGTGTTACTATTTCACAGGCCTCTGCCTGAAGCTGGCGCTGCCCTTGGGCCACCTTTGCCTTCTCTCCAAGCTGTGCTCGTTAGGTTTCCATGTCCTGGATGAAACCAAGCTTGAGACTGGTGCAGTGGTGCTTTCTGAACGGTATCCAAAGCCTGTAATGAAGCTGCTGTGCTTCAGTGCAGCCTCTGTATCTGTGGCTTGTGGTGATGGTGGAAAACAGACATGGGAGGAAAAAACCAAGGATGGGAAGCACAGAAGGGTAATGTGCTGGTGCAACAGGCAGCCCTGGGGAGAGGGAGTGGCAGGAAGGGGTTTGCAGATGCAGCTCTTCTGTGCTCTTATCTACCGCTCTGGCAGCAGCCTCAGCCAAGACTCGGCTCTTTGGGAACTGGCCCAAAGCTTTAATGAAGGCAGGCGGGGAGGCGCAGCGCGTTCCTGGATCTCAGGGGGCCCTTTGTCTCTCAAGGCTATCGGCTTTCTCTGAGGAGACACATCATCACCCAGCTCTGAGCTGGATAAGAGCTTTTGAAGTTTTCTGTTTGATATGCGTCACTGCCTGCGTCACACAACACAAGACCTTCTCTGGTTTTATCCTTTCCCTGCTGCAGTTTCACCCACTTGGTATCACAACCAGAGATAAAACAGAGATGAACCTCACGTGTCTTGAAATAACTGGAGTTTGGGGAATGTGGTTTCCTAGAGAGACCAATTAGCACCTTCAGAAGGTCTTAGCAGGAGTGAGGATGATGAGACTCCCTCTCCCATGCACAGTCTGGGCTTTATTTCGTGTAACCAGTTCGCTGATGGTCGCAGCTCTTCTCCCCAGATCTGTTGGGCTGTCTGGGGCTGTCCTGGCTTCAGCTTTTCGCCTATGTGTTTGGCTGTCCCAGGCAGGCATGGGCAGGTGCAGAGCCCTGCCCTCTGAGCTCAAGCACTGCTCCAGGGTCAGGCGTCCTGTGAGTGTCTTTGGGGCCACACAGCCCCACTATGACAATAGTGCCGACTGTAGTAAGGTATCTGTTCTTTAAGTTCAGCCTTTGGTCACTAATGCCGAATACAGACATACAAACAGAAACCAATCCGGGCTTTCAGGGTCGTTGTTAAATATTTAGGGAGGGGGATTCCTGGTTTCTCTACCAGTGGCAGGAGGCTGCTTAGAACGTGTTCACTGGACTGATGAGCAGGTAGCTGATAGTTTCTCCTTTCTTTCTCCCGAAGGCACAAGGCTCCTGCTAATGGAGCAGTAAGAGCAGTTAGCAGGGCAGTACCTGAATGTGCTGGGTGGGATGACCTAACTTGGTGACTTGTGAACCTGGCTGTATGAGCAGCTGGTGTCCCGGTGATGCCAGGGTGCTTGCAGAGTTAATGTTTGACTGACCTGTGTGTCAGGTGACCTCTTGCAGTTTAGAAGTCAAGTCATGCATGGAGTCAACCAAAGGAAGAAGTCATATGGAGGGGTGGGGTGAGGTATTTAGCCAACAGGGAAAGCAAACAAATGATGAATGAGAGTTAAAACAACACTTCAGGTTATAACCAGAAGGGAGGCTCTGCTGAGAAGCTGTCTCCAGTCTCTGATTGTCTTGCCATTTCTAAGTAAGGGAGCTGTGAGCACAAGGAACTGTGCAAGATCAATAATAAAACATATTCACCTTGGATCTTGTTATATCTGCTGTGCAAGCAAACAATATTTCACATGATTGCTGAGAAGAAAAAGCTAATTAAAGAGCTGCTATTTAATTGGCCTAGGTTCATCTTTATCTAATAGTCAACAGCAGACAAGTGAGTCTGAAAAGAAAAGCTCTGGAGGGATGAAGTGACTTGACCAAGATTGAAATAAACCCAGCTTGAAATCAGCTCTTGTAATTCCCAGCAGAAGGAGCCTGCCCAGCTGACCAAAAAAAAAGCTCCTGCTTGTGTTGCTGGCAGAGATCCTGAGCTCAGAGCAGGATACAAATGCCTCATTTTAAAGAAATTACTTCTGTAAAGCTTGTCCTGATGCTTATACCCACATGAGCAGTGGTGGCTGGGAGGGGAGTGCAGCAAACCAAACTGAGGGGAGATGCAGGTGTGTAAAGAACCCGGACAGCCAAATTCCAGTGAGAGGACAGCACTGAGCTTCTGGGATGTGCTCAGCAGTGTTTTTGTTCATTGTGAGAGTGGGGAGTGAACCTGTCCTGGAAGAGAATTTGCAGCACATTCAAGGGGGTTGAGGGCAGCCTTCTGTGCATATTGGTGCCTCTGCTCAACATACCACATATCTGCAGATTTCTCCCCAGACTTTCCTCTTTTGGGAAATTCAACCTCTGAAAGATACAGGCCCTGCATACCATGGTTTTAAGATCAGGCCTTGTAGATACTTAGAGGACAACGGGGGTGTCATTCCTGAGCAGCACCTGAACTCTGTAGGATAGAGGCAAGGTAAAATCCCATGGATGGTGCTTTAATGGCAACTGTGTGTGCGTGAATGAAGTGAGGGATATAACTCATCCCTGTCACCTCTTTTTATGGGATGGTACTGGCCAGATAAGCTCATGTAGGAATTCTACTGGCAGTTTCCCCTGTTCCTTGGAAGCTGTTCCTGTTCAAAACTGGGGAAGCTCACAAGACAAAACGTGGAAAGAAATCAAGCCTCAGCTGCTGAACAGACACACAATGCAGTGCCATGTCTTGGGGTCTTCTGGCTTGCGTAGAAAGAAAAATTATGTTTCTGGGGACACCAAAATATTGAACAGCCTGCATCTGAGTCTTGACTTTTGTTCTCTTTAGTGGCTTTGCAGTTGACATCCAGGTCTCCTGAAGTCTGGCATGGCGTAAATCACAGCAGCCAGGCACTGATCTTGACTGTCTGTTGCTCAGATGAACATGCCCATGTAGCTTACAGGGCAGCCAGAGCAGCCTGTGTTAGCAACGGTGTTCTATGGGCTGACGGGAGATTGGCTCCTTTTCCATGTCCTACAAGGACACTTGTGATTGACTGACACCTGACATAGCTCCTGGGATACCCACTTGTCACCTGAAATCCTCCTGCACATGATACTGGTACCTTCAGAGCAGACATTGCTTTCCTGAGGACAAAAGAATCAGGTCAGGCTGTTTCTGGGGTAGCATTTACTGCACACTGCTGGGGCTGACAGCTTAGCTCCTCTGACAAACTTCTGCCTGAGATTTAAGAGACTAAAATACAGTATTTGTTACAAGTGATTGCCCCTGTCCTCTTCAGTCCATATCATTTTCCAATCTGACATAACCAAGTTATCGAATCAGTGCTTCTTAGAGGCTAGTTTAATTTTATTTGTGACCAGGCAGTCCCGGGGACACAAGCTGCCAAGAACCTGTCAATAATCAACCAGAGGATATCTTATCTTTTTTTTCCTTGGCTAAACACATTGTAAGGGCTAACACACCATGAATAATAGATAGTAAAAAAAAAAAAAACCACACAACCCCTGTAAACAGCTGTTACTAGGCTGAATTTATGACAGCGATATTTAATCAACTGTTTTCAAGAAGAGGGTTACAAAAACACTGGGCTAAAAACTGTGGATCTAGTAAGAGTTCTCCGCTCTCTGGTGTATAAGAGTCCCAGAAATGGAGAAATGTGGGAGGTGATGTGGATAGACGTAGGGGCTTTGTTTTTGTTTTAATCCACAGCCGTGCTGCTGTGCTGTCTAACCTGAGACAACCCACAGGAAACGGATTTATAATATCTGTGTTTTGTGCAGTGTCTGTCTGGTAAAAGCAATGCTTGAGAAGTCTGGTTATGCTCACACAAACCTGTGTCTCTTGCTTTTCAGGTGTTTGTTTTTCTCTATATTATGAGATGTAGATAACTCATTTGGTTGAGGTGTTAACTGCTGCACCTCTTACTGCGTGTCTACCCCCACATTAAGGAAACCTCAATTCCCATTAATTTCCACTTGAATTTGGACTTAGGGTCAGCTTTCTGGCCATCTTTGTGGTGTCAGACCTCATCCTGTTGGCTCCTGGAGCTCTAGATTTGTAGCCTTTTCCCTGTTCTTCAGGCTTTTCACATGCTGCCTGCTTGAGGAGTCTGGCAAATTGTAGGTCTGCACTCTTCTACCCTTAGAATACCCTTTGAATAAATGAATAGGAATTTTAATTTCCATTCTGGTGTTTGAGACTTCAGGATCCATTTTCTAAGTGACCCTCTGTGCAGCAGTGGTGGCTGTTACTTTTACGTTACAACATGGCTCCATTAGCTACAGTTCCAAGAAAAAGTTTATACTCCTGGTGGAAGACTGAGAATCAGAAAGTGTCTCATTCAAAAAAAGTTTGCATGGAAAAGGGATTGGGTCATGTCAATGTGTTGAGATTTAGGCTGATGAACATTTCTTCACATTGCTAAGGAGCTTGGAGCAAGTGTCTGAAATGCTTCTTCAGAGCCTCAAGCTTAGTGGAATCCACCATTATGGGAAGTCATGAAGGTGATTGCTGCATCCAAGCAACTCTGGATACAAATCGCATGCAGGTTCAGATAAGGGTAATCAATTCGGATGCCTCAGGCTGTAAGAGGATATCTGCAGGGGCTGGGAAAGCTCTGCTTTCCAGTGCTCCCCAGAGCTTCCCCCTGGGGCTGGCCAGTGGCCACGCTCCTCCATCGGCTGGCCTGTTAAACTATTAGGGAAGCAAGTTCCATTCAGTGTTAGTAATGAAGTCCATTTCTCAGCTGTTTGCTTTTGCTTTCTTAAAAGCGTTGTGCTTGGAGGTGGCCTAGAGCACAGGTTACAGAATGCAATCTCTTCTTCTGAGCTTTCTCTATTTAGTCCTTTGGTGTTTTTAAAGTCTTTTGGGGTGGATTAGACATCCCAAAAGTGCAAGTTCTATGGGCACAAAGGCCTTTTCGATCTTTGGCTCAGGCTTGTGATTTTCTGGGAGAGGATCCTTCCTGGCCCGTATGGTCTTTGACTAACAATGAAGATAAATTAATACCATGCCCTGGAGAGATAGCTGCTGAAATGAACTGTCAGGCCAGTGTAAGACTTCCTGTC
This sequence comes from Dasyornis broadbenti, assembly GCA_013397935.1. Taxonomy (NCBI): domain Eukaryota; kingdom Metazoa; phylum Chordata; class Aves; order Passeriformes; family Dasyornithidae; genus Dasyornis; species Dasyornis broadbenti. Next base: position 189,891 of record VZRN01004188.1, read on the forward strand.
ATCTGAGGGGATCTGGGCAGAGTGTGCAGCCACCAATAGGCAGATTTATATTCAGTGCTGCTGCAGCTGCAGTAAATCTACTGTCTGCTGTATCATGCCAAAGGCAAAGCTTTTTAGGTGTGTTATAAGGCTGGCTTTCAGTGTGGTACAGCAGCCACCTCTGGTCCCAGGCAAACGTCAAGAACTGTTAAAACACTCAGAAATTAAAAAGAACCTGGTGGTGGCAAGTGGCAACAAAATATTATATTGGTCTGGTGCTTAGGAGGGAGGTGGGTTTGTTGCCAGATTTACTGCTGCTTTGCTTGATGCTCTTGCTTGTTTCTTGTTTTGTTTGTGGTTTGGGTTTTTTCCCCCTCCAAAGGTGTTATGTCGTGTATTTATTTTCTGAATATTGCACTTAGTCTTCTGAGCAGAAGTGAAAGATCGGATATTGATTCAGTTTCGAAATGTAGGTAAAAAATGGCCATTCCTCCTGTTTCCATCTCTAACAGTTTGCGTACGACATTGTTAGCTAGGATAGGTTGCAGTGCTGTAGACCTCTGCACCTTGGACTCCCAGGTGTGTTTTGCTGATCCCGCTGCCCTTCAGCATGGGCTGTTAGCAGCAATTTCATTTCAGGGGAAGGGAAAAGTTCACGTCTCCCTTCACACAGGAAAGCTACAAATGCCATGAGATTTGAGCCTCTTGGCTTCGTGACTTTTTTTTTTTTATTGCTGGATTCATGATTCACTGGTTCTGTTCAAAGTAATTCCCAGCAATAAACAGCAGAAAGGCGAAAAAAATGTGTGTCATGTTGATAATACGATGAGTGAAGGGACCAATGACCCTGAGAGGAGGGTGAGCCAGTCTTGTTGCAAAAGATATGGCTCATCCTGTTCATGCCTGGCATGGCACTGCCAGGAACTCGGGGCAGAGAGAGATGAGATAAAGCTTAGAAGGAGGAGAGAAGGGTGAGTGATCACAGGCTTCAGTTCAGGGAAGTACAAGTACCCTTCCTGCCACTGCACTGCTACTGACATGGGGGCTGAGCCTGTGCGCCATCATGGCCTGGGCTCTTGGGTCTTCATCAGTGGCCTGGGCTACCAAAAAATCCACAGCATGGTCTCTGGCTCCCTGGTATAAAAGGAGATTAATGAGGGTGGGTGTGATGACAGGGCTATTTCTGTGCATCCTCAGCAGATTCTGTGAATCTTCAGCTCTCCCTTACAAGAGAAAACATCAGTGCACTCAAGTACAAGATATTTTGGTTTATAGCCTGTGAGGCCCTGTTGGTTTCTCAGTGCCTCTACCTTGCAATTTTAGGGCCCAGCCAGCTGTGCAGCAGCAGTGCAGCTGCCACACACTCATTTGCCTAATGAGCCTCAGCCATCAGAAAGCAGCCAGTGAAGGAAAATGTGAAGCTGAACTTTGACTTCATGGGCTCAGCAGAACTGGACTGAGCTGTATATGTGAAAGATCAGCAAAACAAGCTTGCTAAAGCAGTAGAGCTGTATGGTTTTGGGTTGTTGGGTGGGTGTTCCTGTTGTGATTAGAGGCTTTATCTCCAGTTGCGTTGGTTTTGCCCTCTGTTCTTCCTTATGGTGCCTATTTTATCTCCCTGCTGGAAGATGTCCTCTGCTGAATAGATGAAATTGCCAGTCTGGATGGTGCTTTCATGTCCCAGTGGCTCATGTAAGCTATCTGGTTTCTGCAGGTAGAGCCTTTTCCAGCAGTTCACAGGTCCAGGGCAGCTCTTGGAGCTGGGCTCTGCTCCCTCTTACACTCAGGGTTCCATGTAGTCACTTGCTTTTCTCGTCCCTCTGCATGACACACTATCATGAGACATCTTATCAACATTAGCACTGCCTTGAAGTGAGCTAATTTATGTGATAAGGCCTTATTGCTTGTTTCTCAATCTGTACCAGCACTGCCTGCTCAAAAATAAGATTATGGTGATCAAACACCTGCAGGACAGTCACCTTGAACAGTGTTGTGCTCCTGAAAGTGGTGTACGTGACACAAATCTTTATCAGGATGTCATTTAACAGGGAAAGAAGCTATTGTATTTCTACCAGCTTACAGTGAGTGCCTAACATTTTTATGATGTGGAGTTTATTATTTTAATGGATCACCATGATTATGCAGCTGCACTGTTCAGCAATAAAGAGAGGGATGTTGCCTGGTTAAGTCCACTCGCCCTGCGTGAGGTCTCAGTGGTGGCTGCAACCACCAGCAGTGCTAAAGCAGCCACTGCTGTGGCCACTTGCTGTGTAAGGGGTTGAGCTTGATGGGAGAAGCTGGCAGGTTGTCCTGTCAATAGTGAGTCTCAGAACCTTAGTCGTGGCTGGTTTGTTTTTATGAATAAGCCAAATCTCTCTAGTTTCTCTTTAAAAACAAGTGGTTTAATTAGGCAGTCTGTTTATGGTGAGATGCATATCTAATGTGAAGGGCATTTCTTCATCACCTTCCACTTTGCTAATGATAAGTACAGCTGCAATAAATTGCCTGCCTTGGGAGAAGTATCTCCATAGATTTTTTGGTTAGGTATGGAGGGTGCCCTTAAACTCAGCTTAACTTGACCTCGTATTGGTTAAATTTCCCACCTGCAAAACAGATACCAAAAAAAATGGGGAAAAAGATATCAGGTTAATTTCTCAGTTGCTATGAAATGGCATGTACCTTAAAAAGACAACACATTTAATGCCTGGTTGATAGTAGCAAGAGATTTATTTGTGGGCATGTTAACCTGGCACAGATACATTGGTTGAGTCCTGGCTCTTGACAGAGGCCACAGAGCATAAACCAAGAGTATTGGTGATAACTTCCTTCTTGATGTGCTCTCCAGTGGAGATGTGTCTTGTGCTTAATAGCTTCCAATAGGCTTTTCTGTGAATTTATCAAATTGCTTTTGGAATCCTTGGTAAGCCCTTGATATCCTTGTCATCGGCTAGCAATTAGCAGTTTTAGAGGTTGTGGTTGAAGCAGTCTGTGATACTTTGTTGTCTTGGTGCTGGGTTCTACTCCGCAAGGTTTAATCAGGCTAGTTTTCTGGCAAAGCCGTGCTCTTGAATCTCCTCATTAGTAGATCTCTCTTCTCCTTTTGTGTTAGAAAAAGGTGAAGTGCGCAGTGTCAGCCAGGAGTGTTGTGTTTGGGAGCAAGGATATGAGTTAGCAGCACAGAAACAGTCAGATAAGGTTTTTCCATGCACACATATTGCAGGGGTTTTATAAGTCACCACTGTATTTAACTAGCACTGTGGACTTAAATATACAACTTCTTCTATACAAAATAAATTTCAAATGGCTCCTTATCTCATCAGTGACTGAAAGAGAGATCACTATGGGAGGGCACTGAAAGAGATGTGGGGTGTTAAGTAGTGGCATTCCCACAACCACATAATGAAGGATGTAACAACGTGGCTTCTCTGCTCTGGCTTCCCAGAAAAACTGTTAAGATCCCATTTTGTGCTGACTTTGGATTTTTTTCCTTGTCCCTCTTAAGGCATTACCCTGGGAACTTGCTCCTTCTGAAAGCTCAGCAGAGATTGTGACCAGAGCTGAGCCACCCTGGGCCATGCAGTCAGGCAATAGGGCACTTTCAGCCTGAAACAGCAGGGAAATGTGTTGGGTTTTTGGTGCCTGGGAGTCTTTGCCCTTGGCTCCATGACTGCAGTCACACAGTTTAGCTTGGTGCCTGACGTGGGGTCTGCAAGGAGGTTGTTTCCCTTTCCAAGAAAAGGGGATACAATGATCTGTACCAGGCAAGATGCTGAGGGAACCATTGTATCTGTGTACAGCTGGTCTAGAGTGTGACATGGGGTCTGTTGTTACCAATAATTTCTAAATGACAAAAACTACAGATTGTTGTAAAGTCCCAGTTCAGAAATACACGTAAAAATTACCAAAGTGTTTAAATTATTTAGACTCCCAAGCTTGTTTTTAAAATCCACTCAGGGTTTCTGAGTGTCTGATCACAATTTGCCATTAGTGATCTAAATGCCTCAGGAAAATTTACTTGCTACACCCTACCACTTCTGGGAAATCGCACCCCAAACCTCCAATTGGGTGAGATTGGAGTCAGTCCCATGAAGGGAGCCAGAAGGAAAAAGTGGTCCTTGAGCTTGGTCAGCCTGCTCAAGGCATCTCTTATTTCCCAAGCAGTGAATAGGTACCTAAGCAGTGGCCCTTTAAAGTAACCCAGAAAGTCATGTCATTTGCCTACACAGTACTCACAGGGACAAAAGAACATTTCATAATTGTTTGTCCAGATAAACAAGTGTCAAGCCTGCACTCTGAATTAGTTGTGGTGGCTTAAGTTAGCCTTTATTATCAGCAGAAGAACACTTGTTATTTGATCTCTCAGAAGAATGCCCGTGCTTCTTCTTTGCTCACTCAGTTAAGTAACACATGATAAGGCTTTTCTTATGTCAAGTATTATTTTATACCACCTAGAGAAACAGATAATTTGATTTTAAAAAATACCCCAAAACAACAACAACAACAACAAAAAGAAATCAACGTTGCTTCCTAAATGCCAGTGGACATTAGTCAGTTTAAACAAGCTCTGGTCCTGAAGCTGTAAAATGAGTGTAACTTCAGACAGGGTTATGTTTTCTATAGTCAAAGGAGGTGAGTAATAAGACTTGGAAGTTGAAATTCGGGTAAGGCAAGATCATAGGTCATCAGAGACTTTCCAGGTATAAGGAATAGGAAAGAGAGCAGGTTAGCTATACTTTAAGATGCTGATTAAGTGTGGAAGAATCACAGATTTGTCTCAAAAACCCCACAAACCCAAAATTGTCTTTAGTAACACCACTTTAGAGTGTATCAAGATACTGAAGCCAAATGGGTGGTTCCAAAATGAAAAAACAAACAAGACCCAAACCAAAGCCCAAGGTGCTGGCAGCCTTTCTCTTATCTTCAGTGAAGAAAGAACTGCCTGTTCACAGCCTGTGATATGGGGTCATTTGAAGGTGGGTTGCAAAACAGGGAATGAGAAAAGCAAGGACATTTGAGCAGGTTTTGTGCCATGAGGATACCTGTGTGATCACTTCATCTAATAAATCCTTACAGTATGTAAATTGAAACAACTGCCTTCCCAGTGTCCTAGCTCAGACATGGATGCTGATGGAGATAGTGGGTTTTTATTGGCAGAAATGGTAAATAAAATTAAAGCCTTCCTATGGTCCCAGTCCTATATTGGCAGATAGTCTTCTTTATTGGGCCAGTGGGGCTGCTGGATTCAACAATTCTTGCTGGATAGTTTATTAGTGTTGATGCAAACAGGTGTATTACTTCCAGGAGGCTTGGGATCGAGCTTCAGACAAGGCCCATAATCCTTACAGATCTGTTTTATACTTCTAAAAGGTCACTTAACTTGACTATTGAAAAAACCCTTAAAGTCCAGAAGAATAGTCAGCGTAAATGCATTCTGCCTGCCTGCTGGAGATAATTCCTAGTTGGCCAATATATTACTGCTGGCCTCTCTGATACAGCTGGTGCATGGTCAGTTATGTAGGCCACTGTGGGTCCTGCTCTGCATAATAACCCCAAGTTGTTGTGCAGCACTTTCTATTTACAGGTCCTTGAGCACTTTGCAGAAGTACAGCTGTGTTTCACAGAGGGCAGAAAAGGCATATGAAGGACAGGTACTCAGCTGAAGTTTGCTAGTGGCAAGCTGTGGACTAGAAAATGAGCTCCAGTCTATCAGACTAAACCTTTGAGTCTATCTAGTCTATTAGACTAAAACTCTCTGGTTCTACACTAATACTTCCCAATAGTTACTCCTAATATGGTAACTAGTCAGCTGTTATTTAGCGTGCATAGGATAGGGAAATTTGCTCCGTCAGTCTGATGAGGATCTGTGCTGAAAGCTGAATGAGTTCAGGCAAGGAGAAAATCTTAATGTATGGCAGTGGAAACGAGCATAATGGATGTCTGAGTGTATGCCTAGGCTCAGATTCAGTCCTGCGGCTGGCAAATGTGCCCTGTTTGTTGTGGGAATGAGGCCCTTTTTGCCTGGGTAGGAAAACCACATCATGGGGAGCAAGTGACTGTTAGACCTGTCCTGCAATGAGGGACTTTTGGAGTGAAGTAAACTTCACTTTCTTTTTTCACTTTTCGTGGAAGGTATAGGAAGAGAGACCCTCCTGAATCTTCCCCCTGCCTAGTGTGTGTTTGTTATGGCACTGCCAGGAGGGCAGAACTGAGCAAAAGACTGAGCCCACTGAGCGTGGGGTCCCATGCAGTGCCCAAGCATCACCTCGGTGGGAAGCGGTGCAGGGGGAAAGTGGGAGACACTGGTGATCTCTGCTGAGAGAAAAGGCAGGTCTGGCACTTCTGTGCTCCTTGGGGGACATCCTAAATTAAGGGCAAAGGAGAAAAAGACAAACAGCAAAAGGTGTGGGGTGCAAAAGGTTTCCTATTCAGCTTTGTGAGTTGTCTCCTAGGTTTTGGTCCAGAGAGTTGAAAGAGGGCAGGATGCCAGTGCAGGAAACATGGATTTGATTTGTTTTGGTTTTCCTTCTCTAAGGTAAAGGACAGCTATTGAAAGGTCAGGAAAGGTTAGGCACCTATTAGCAGAAATAATACTTCTAGCCAGAAGCCTTTATCTGTATATAAGGAACAGTCTTCATCATAAGATTTTACCTATGAGAGATGGGGCACAAAGGGGAGTAATCATGCATTTAAATTTACAGATGCAGAGCTGAGCACAGAGGGATAACTGGCCTGCCCCAAACCACACAGGTGACATGTTAGAGGAGACCTGGCCCTGCCCCAGTGCCACTGGTTGCGGGCTGGAGCCAGCTTTGTCTCGCCCTCCTTCTGCCTGCTGCAGGCTGTAGTAACAGGCTCTTGGAGCTGGTCCATGAGCTGGGGAGAGGCTCACAGCTTGCTGTGCCAGGGCCTCTGCCAAGTGGCTCCATTAAGAATTGCTTTCATGATTACAGCGCTTATGCAAGCAGGGAGCAGGCTTTTGGGAGGATGTTTATATTGCACAGATCCTTTATCTGGCTTGACTATCTCCTCATTACCTGCATCGAAGAATTGCCTGCCTTAGTGGCCAATAAAACTAAATTGCTAAATCCAGCTTTGTGTAACCCTATTTACCTTTTGTACCAGATTAACCTTTATCATATTTGCAAGTGTGTTGGGAAAGTAACATAAACAGAGGTAGGTGGTGGAGGCAAAGGCCAGCCTGGGAGAGCCAGCAGTGCTCTGTTTGCCAGGGCACCACAGATAAGAGGAGGCTTGTGCCAGGCAGGGAGTTGAAGAGAAGGTGCTGCCAAGTCCATGCTGATGAACATGATATTTGTAGGAGTCTTCCCCGCCTTCTCTGGGTTAGCAGAAATGGCTAGGGCTTAATGTAAACAGAAAGGAGCTCAAGCATTGTAGAAATAGCTGGTGGCGAAATGAGTCCTCCGGGCTGGCACTGGCAGGCAGCTGCCCTGGTGACTTGGCAGCTGGGTCAGTGCCAGCCTGATGTTACCACGCTCTTCCCAAAGCACACCCAAAGCACAGTCACCACCTTGCCACGCTCAGCCTGCACCTGGGGCAGAACCAAGGTGCTTGGAGGATCTGTGTTTTGTGAGTGATGGAAGGACTTCAGGTGTCAGGGATGGGAGCTGTCTGCTGGGATAAATATGGCAGGGACCCAGGGGACCAGCTCTGGAGGAACGACATCATGGCCTGTGTTTTCATTGGTGTGTCTCTACTGTTAAAGGCAGGAGGGTTTCTAAAAGTTCAAATGTGGGAGCTTCCTGTTTTTCTGAGAGCATGCTCTATGGGGCTGACTTGGAGCAGATCTGGTTTCTTAGTCAGCTCAGTTACACTACGCTGAAGCAGCTCCTCCTACCTTTCCAGGAGACAAAAAAAAAAAAAAAANAAAAAAAAAAAAAAAAAAAAAAAATAAAAAAAAAAATTGCCTTGAGACTATTTATCAGTGAACAAAACAAGTACTACTTGGGCAAATGATCCCCTTCCTTCCCCACTGCAGAATGTGTTCCTTTGCCTTTTGCCTGCTAGTGTATTTAAAACAAACGTGTCTACACAACTCCATGACAATTACAGCCCTGGCAAAAATTTCTGGGATAGATTACTTTTACAGATGGATCTTGCATGCAGTTTGCACTTTGGATTGTGTTAAGATCTTGCTGCTTTAAGTTCAAATGTGTTTCCTAGAAAGTGTGGCTGTGCAAGTTTTAGACTGAGCGGCTGAGAAATCCATGGATTAGTAGCTATGTGGATACATTTCAATTTTTTCCCTAACATTTTATCTCCTATAAGATTAAGAAAAAGAACTGAAGGAGAATATGAATGGATATTTTTCCACCATATTTAAATTTTTATTTTGTATCAGGATTTCTGGACTTGTGGAATATTCAGTGAATTCAAGAACGACTTTTGCAGTATTTGAACAAGGCATTGTGAGCTGTATTGTACCATCACTGAGTTCACAAGGCTGTGTCCCATTAAAGGGAAACTGGAGCTCCCCTTAGTTGTCACTCCAGTTCAGTTGAATGGGAATACCACTCCCTTTGAACTCTGATCTCCTCAAGAGGCCTTTTAAGCTAAACTCTGCCATTTCAGTTGAGTGCTTTGCCTCATCCTTAGAAAAGGAGGTCTCAACCCCTTTTTTTCCAGTTAGATCTAACAGGGCACGAGGATGGCACAAAGCACTGCTTGCCTTTAGGGCAAGGTTTCATGGTCCTGCTGTCCTGAAGCAGAGAGCAAAGGGAGGAAATACCAAAAGAAATCCTGGGGGGGTCAGTGTTTCCAGTGAGAGGTGGGTCAGAAAGCTCATTCTCCATCCCTGACCTGGAAAAGTCAGCAATGACCAAGCTCCCTGCATCCAGCACAGATGCATCCATGTTGTGCATCCTGATTGGAACTGAGCTTCACCAAGTTCTGAGCCTGGGATGCAGTTTGGAAATGGAGAATTGAAGCAATGGGAATCTGGTACGCAGGAATAACTTGCACTTGAGTGCAAGTGATTATTTTGAACTCTTTCCATCCTACTGAGCTGTTAACAGCTGGATTGTGACTTGTCTACAGCTCCTGCTTGGACACAGCCCTTTGCCAGGTGTGGCAGATTCAGCTAGGAGGAAAGAGGTGGAGCAGCAGAGCCCGTGTTTCCCCTGAGCCTCTTGGGATGCATCTTGTCTCCTTGGCTGGGTGCTTGCCTTGCCCTGTTTCTTGTTGGTGGCTCTTTAGAGATGAACATTTGCTTTGTTCTGTTTCTGAGACACTTGGAATGCAGAAAAGGTGAAGTTTATGGGCAGGTGACTATGCAAATGAAGAGCTGGGTCTCAGAGCTTCCTTGAGGGGCATTACCCCTGTTGAAAAAGACGTGCTTAACCTATTTGCTGAACAAAAGCCTCCAGTCCTCAGTGTGTTGGTGGACTGTGTCAGGCCGAGTCACAAGTGACACAGGGATTCTTACATGGGATTTTTTCAGCAGCCAGTTTGCAATTTTGGATTTTTACTTTTCTTAAATCATTTGAGAGAGTCACATCACAGAAAATGCAAGTTCAGTGGAAATTTTACTCTCCTGGACTTTGTAACTTCTACAGAGCAAGCAGCAGCCAAGCAGATAATCCCGTCTTCTCATATCTGTGATTTTGTCCTTCTTGCCTGACATGAATTTGATGATGATGTCTGTGTATGTGCTGGCTCCTGTTATATGCTGGTGAGGACAAAGAAGTTGGGAGGGTGTTGCAGAGGAAAAGAATGATGATAGAGACCTGCAGCTGCTAGTTAACCAGTCTCACTTGCAAAGAAAGTCCACAGCAAGGGGGAATAACTTAATAACTCCAGAGACTGGATATTGACAGGGCTGGGATTTGCTTGAGTGGTGAAATCATACCTAAGCTCTGTTCTGAAGCTGGGGAGGCAGAGTTATAGTCAAGCTTTTTTTCCCCATGAAGAAATCACATGTGAGTTAGAGCATTTTCAATTGTTGGGTGAAAAGTCCTTAAGCAAAACTGTTGGTCACTAAAGTGAAAAATTTGCCTGTTCCCTCTACAATTACCGTCTTGTTTCCAGACTCATAAGGTACATGTCCTAGGAATAGAATAAAATGCAAGTTGGCCACAAATGTTTCCACGAAAGTGTTTTCATTAGAAAATTTTGTTGAAATTGAGACCTTTCTGTGAAAGGATCAGATCTAATGAATTTCCTGTTCTGTAAGTAGTTGTGAAAACAAGTTTAAAGTCTTGGACATATGTTTCCCTTTTTTTTATGAAGAGGGGCTTTTATATTCTCACCCATCCCCACCCCCCATCTCCCATTTTAGCACAAAAATCTGTTTGAATGAAACTTTTATTTTATGTGTAGTTTTAACAAGTTCCTGGAAAGAATGGCAATCAAATAAGAGGAAAAGCTCAAGCCTTTGTGTGTCTGGCTGCTTCCAGCTCCTTTCAGTGCTTCACTGCAGGGCACTGAGCCATCTCTGAGGTCTGTCCCGTGCCATTGGTGGCATGTTGGCCAGAGCAGGGAGGGAAATACAGGCAGGATCCTTTGAATGCAGTCCTGTGTTACTTCCTCGAGCCCTTGGGGAGGTAAAGAGGCTGTGGATACCTTAATTTATGTTGGGAACAAACAGGAGCTGGAAGGTCACACAACCCTGGGGATGAGTATTGTGAACAGCTGTGTTACAGGGATGTGCTTTCCCACCTGTCTCCGGTGCTGGAGACAGCTTCCAAGACTGTGCAGGGCACCAGCAAACTCCAGGAGGGGTTTGTTTTGTTACATGATTCTTCTACCACACTGCTTAAGTGGCCTTTTTAACACCCAACAGTTGTGATTGTGTGACATGCTGGAGTTTCCTGAAATGTGTTTTATTGCTGCTGCCCTGTCCTCTTCAGCATCAGGGAACATGGCTAGATCAAAGCAGCTCAAAACTCTATATGAATTCAAGAAGTTAGTGATCTTCTCTCTGTTTTCTTGAACTTTGGCCTGATAATCAGCCTGCTGAAGCCAGAGCAGACTCCTGTTGAATGTAATGGATCCATTATGTAGGGCAGATCTGCACTAGCATGTTTCAACCTTGTCTCTTTTACATTTGGAATAAGCCTTTTCACCAGTTTCCCAGGATATGAGGGCTTGAGAAAATTCAGAGCAGTACAGGTGGTGTGTGAGTGAGTCACTCGGTGTGTGAAGCCTTTGCCCAGTCATCCCCCGATTTTCCACATGGTTTGGAGCAGACAGGTTGTGTTACGGAACAGGAGCAGATGAGTAAGTTGGTTAGGGGCTGTGACTGTCAGCTGTAGACACGAGTGTCCCTTTGCTCCGTGCTGACTGACCCGTTCACGTGGGGTCTGAAAACCTGGCCAGATCTGGCCTGGGACCCAGTCTGCGTGGACAGATGAACTTAAAGGGTGGAAAAGGACTTTTCCTTGCTTCTTTCTTGATTGCAAACATGCTGACAGGCCAAAAATACCAACATTCGGGGAGTTATGGCAGAGTTTGAGTAGATTCTCACCTCATTCTTGCTTATGTCCCTTGTCTGCTTCCTCCACCCCTGGACTCAATGATTTCAGGTACATCCTGAGAGAGAGATGATGTAGCCTAGCCTGAGACTGCCACAAGTCTTAAGATTCCCCATCTGTCCAGTCTTGACTTGCCACTGGTACTGTTCTCTCACTGCCAGCCACTGCATGGCTTAAATGGCATTGCCACTGCCAGAACTGCTGCTGCCACTTTGCAGGAGCTCTCCTGGAGCTCATTGCAAAAAACTGAAAGGAATTAATAATTTGGGAATGTATCCCTGCTTATGCTTAGCTGGTATTCAACCCTCATGCCTATGAAGCCAAAATGCAGAACTCTTGTGGTTCCCTGGGACACCAAGATTCACAAGGGAAGGGGTTGCAAATGTATCTTATCCATTTCTGCTTTTACTTCTGATAGTCTTCCCAGGTGGCCCATCCTGAGAGAGGGCACAGACAGACTGGGAGGGATTGGTGATACTGTGGCTTGTTGTTAAAGCAAGTAAGAGAGGCTCTGTCAACAGTGTAACACAGCAGGATGTGGAAAACAGTTTTATTCACCTCTTTTGGAGTAGCTGAGAACAGGATGGGATGTTCTGAACATCCTGTGTTACGTATATCACTTTTCTCCACTTTTCTTTGCATACTCTCCAAACGCTTGGTATCTTGATTGTAACTGGTCTACAGGGAGTAAGGGAAATAGAATTTGTCCTGAACCTTTGCTTCCCTTTCATTGCAGTCCACCAATCTTTCCTCTTCTGTCACACAGAGATAAATACTGGTTTCAGAATTAAAGACCACGTGGACTCCAGTTTGTCTTAATAATTTCATATAGTTTGTTTCATATCTTTATATTAATAAACATCTCTCATCTCAATGCATACTTTGAGCATAGGTAGGAAACAAAGCCATCCTGACAGCCACAGCTGTGCTGTGCTCCCCTCTGCTTGGGGAGGGTGTTGCTGAGCCTCACAGCCTGGCCAGAAACCTCTGCCTTCTCCCAGCAAAGTTCTCTGCTCTAGACCACACAGAGGCCTGGCTGGGTCAGGAGAGTCTCTGTAACTTCATCTCCTAAATCACTGCTCTATGATTACAAATTTTCACAATTTATCCATTTAAAGAACCAGAACACTAAACATTTTGGCAGATCGAAATTGATTTAGAAAGATAGAGTGGCTGCTTCTCACTAAAGACTTATCAGAGTCTTTAAGTACTTTGTGAGGTTTCTTCTTTCTTCCCCCAGTTTTGCTACCATCTACTTTTACCCAACATTTTATAAAGAAAATACTTTGTGGCAGCTGTAGAACAGCTATTTTAAGCAGGTGCTTCCTGCAGTCAAATCAGGCCATCATCTCTGCTCTGCCCAGTTTCACTGTTCTTCTCTGAGGGAGAAAGGAGCAGAAGCCTCTTCCTGGCAGGTTCCCATCACCTGATCTTCAGCATTTAACTGTGCTAGGGACATGTTCTCCCTTGGCCCACAGTGCTTGCCCTCAGCTTTGGCTTTTGCAAGTTGTGCCTCACTGCTGACTAGAGAAAGCATAGGAAGTGAGAGGTCCTGCATGAGGAGAAAGATGAGGCCATTGACAAGCTGGTATGGACAGAACTTGTTCCCTAATTCTTGGGGGACAGCTGGAGCCCCTGTTTGATCCTGAAAGAAGACAGTTCCTTGCTCAGACCAAGCAGTCTGGGAGACGCTTGGATTATTCCTCTTACTTCTCCCTGACGGTTCACAGGCAATGCTGCCCCTTGTGCTGTGGGCAGAGAGAGAGAGGAAGAAGAGCCTGAAATGGAGATGAGGTTATGTTGTGCAGAGAACTGCACTGGATCCATGCTTGGAAGCTGTAAAACAGGCTGTCCTGCGAGCACCACCCTCACCCTGCTCATGGATGCTGCTTTTCCTGACCTCTCACTGATCTTCCTACTCAGTCCTGGTCTACATGAAGGCCTTGTCTGCTTTCCCATTCCACAGTCAGGATGTGACCTCTTCCAGTCTCACCTGGCCTGGGCTAGGCCAGCTTTCTTTGTGCCTTGCTTCCTCATGAAGAGAAGTCTGCCTTGCTTCCAGTGGATTATATTTGACATCAGTGATTTGCAGCATTACTCTGCTTCCTGCTGCATTGCTGTAACAGCTTGTTCCATCAATATATTTTACAAAAACAAACAAACAAACAAACAAACAAAAAAAATAGGGTGCTGAGAGACAGAAAGAATTCAAAGTGGTCCATGATTAATGAGCCATCTCCAAGAGACATCCTATGTGTCCTGTGACTCCCGTCTTCTCTCAGAAGAATTCCTATTCCACCTATGTTCTTTGACTCCCCCAAAATCCCCTTCAGAAGAAGGGACTTGTGGTTAGAGGCAGCCTGAAATAGAATTAGCAGGTTTGGAGAGGAAAGCAGTTTGACTGTCTTGTCCTGTTTGATCTGTTGCCATAAAGTTATTTATTCTTCATGCTGTTTATCTTAGGACCAACTGAGATAATTACATGTATATAGAGATAGAACCCCATTCATTTGAGGTTCTCTGTAGCTTGGAAATGGTGTTGGCTTCCCTTAAAGCACCTCTCCCTTACTTTCCTTTAAGTGTTTTGTTTCTGGTACAGGTTATATGAAGGGTTCTGTCTGACCTTAGCCAGGGACCGGAGTCAAGCGCATTGTTCAAGGCCCCAAGGGTGAATCCAAGGCATGAGCAGAGCCCTTGGCTATGAATCCCTGCTCCTGAGCCCTCTCACTCCCCTTCTTGACCCTGGTGTTTTGTACCCTTTCACACACAGTTATTATCTTCTGTTTCGGCTGCCTGTTTTTCAGGGTGAGTGACAGGAGATGTGCTGCATGAGGCAGTTAACTCCTCTGTGAGAGAAGCTCAGCAAACGCTCTGTCTGCAACAGTGTGGGAGAATTGAAAATGTGTCATTATTTCTCTTCTCCCATACAAGTCCTTGGTTTTCCAGAGCAGAGCCTGCGATGTGCTGCAGAGAATCCCTGAGTGGGCCATCACACACTGCAGTGTAGGATCTCAAGATGAGGAAATTCCTGCAGGATAGTGTTGGTGTATTCTAGGAATACTAGACCTGAGTGCATAAGGCACTATGGTAACCCCCCAGGGCTGTATCCCTTCTTCCAAGCAGACCAAACCTGCTTTTTCCAGGCCTTATTTCTACCATTCCATCCCTGTACCTTGAACAATCAAATTATTTATTAAATTTTTGTCAATTTAGGCTCTTCTGCTGGGACAGAAACCTCAAAAACTGAAACATATCTGGCAGGTTTCCAGCCCTTAAAGAAGTTAAGTTCTAGTTCCTTGAAGTCCTCTCAGCCCTTAAGGTATTCAGTCATGGGGTTTTGCCATTCAACGGCAAAACTGGTGCAAGTTTTGCTCTCCAATGTCCTGCAATAATTGCAGGCACCCAGGCCCAGACAGTCAGAGCTACTTGTCAAAGCCGGGTCATCTCCTGAGCTGTGCACCTTGAGGAGATCAGGGTAAAGCTACACGATGTTCCTGGCTATGTGTGTGTTTTGGGGTAGTGAGTGCCACATGAGACAGTGTTACCCTTTGAAGGTTTATGTCCAAGTTCTACATTTTTAGTACTCTTCTTTTTGTAGAAGAACGAAGAACGAAGAATGTTCTACTTGCAGAAAAAGTGTCCTGGCAAAGCAACTCCTTTTTCCAGTTGGAAGAAGCTGTAAAGCTGCCGCGGTCTAACATTTTCTCTAGTGCAAATCAATTTTTTTCTGAGCCATAGGTGTGGGAACTTGCTATGCTGACTGATGTAGATGCTTGAAATCACACACAGGCACCAGGAATCTGCATTTGGGGAATATACATATATATAGTTTAAGCACTGATTCAGTCTTTCTGGCACTGCTTGGAAAGGGAGCCCCTGATCTACTGCAGGCATGGTTATTCTTTTGACAGGCTGGTTACTGGCTACAGATGCAAACCCCAAGTCCTTGACTCCTGAAATTCTTTGTAAAAACACTTCAGCTAAAACCAGACCTGGGTTTGCTCTGCAGTCTGAAATATTTGACTTGAACATCAAAGTGAGTTTGGAGAGGAAGGGTTACTTGATAGAACTGATGTTGCAATTTACCTGATTCTTTTCCAGCTCTAGATATTTCTGACATTGATGTTGTAATCTCATTTCTAAATACCCCTATTTCCTAAATATTTGGCATTTGACCTTGTTTTTGGTTGGTTTCTTCTGAAAAGTCAGTACTTACCTAATCACTTTGATATAAACACTCAGTGAATCATGGCAAGGGTCTTCTATACACATTTCTATATGCTTGCAGGAAATAGGTCCATGCTCTAAAGGCTGTTCTGATCAGTATCAGTATGCAGGAAGTAAATGTATTTTTGGTGGTTTTTATAGTAGAACTAAGCTGTTAACACTAGTGCTCTTCCAAATCATGACATCTGCTTACAAGTCAGCAGCAATAATGACATCTTAGTTTATTCTGTTGGTGCCCATTGCCTTGATGTGCTCAGTTTAAGGGCCTGAATGTGAAAAATATTTTGGTTGGATATTTTGGCTGGTCATTAGAGAAGCAAAGTTCCTTGGACACACTGGCTGTAGTCTTTCTGCCTTGAACAGAATTTTTTTAAGGTTGAAGATAAGACTTCAAGGTTTTCTCTCTTCCTCCCTTCCCCCCCCACCCCAAGTGTAAAAGAGAACAGCAACTTTCCTGCCCAGCTTGCAAGTGGTTCTTTTAAAATCAGATACAGACTTATCCCCAAGCTACTGAGACTGGGAGTTATGGGCCTGTTTGAATATTTCATGAAGAGAAGCTGGTTACTACAACTGTGAAAATACCTTGGGTTGGGAGGCGTGAGGGTACGTGGCTGGTGACAGTGGGGACTCACAGGTCAGGGAAGGGCAAATGAGCTTGTGTGTAGGAGATACGCTTTTCTTTTTCCACAACCACTTTGTGGAGACTCAATCCCACCTCATGAGGCAAAAATTGATCCATTTTTTTCTTTTTTTTTTGTAAGCTTGCTTTACATGCTATTATCAGACATATGTGAATGCAGATTGCAAATGAAACACTCAGCTATTCACATGGCTTGGAGCTGGTAAGCAAAGTAGTATCTGCTCTGTCCCTCTGGAACAGGGTACAACAGAGGCAGCAAGGCTGGCAGAGTTGGCATGATGTTGGCAAATCCTGCTACAAAGCCATTATGTTTGTGACCGTGCATAGTAAGATCTTGCACTTCAATAGCACTTCAGATTCAAAGGAGTCACGGAAGAAATTATATGCACACAAGTTTTATCTCACTATTGGAATGGTGTTCTCTGAGGCAGTGCTGATAAACCAGGTGAAGTTGGTTTGAATGGTTTATCAGGACAGGAAGTGAAGAATGCTTACTTCTTGCCTATATTTCCAAAGTGGCTAAGCTCTTGAAGTACAAACAGTAGCTATTTGACTATCACCACATCACTGGGACTAGGCCTTTTTCCAGGAGCAGCCACAAAGTCTTTGGTGATGACTCTGATTTGGGCTCTATGTGTTAAATTATTTTGAAGTCCTAGTCCCTAAAGTGATGCAGTGCCCCAATGCTGTGTCTGCATTCTGCCTCGTTGAGTCAGACACCACCTCCAGAAGAGCTTATGTTCTCCTGTGGGATTTCTGCTCAGTACTGCCCACACCCAGTCCTGCTGTGCTCCAAGAAAGGCAAGACATAGCCTGGGGCCAGGTGCTTGCAAGCTGTGCTTATGGTCTTTGTTTCTAAGGCTACCAGGATGATGCTTTCCCATCCAAAAAGCAGCCAGATGACTTTCGCTCCATCCCCTTTGCCTGCTTGTACACAGCTGTTACTGGTCAGGACCTGCCTCTGAGTAATTCACTTGCCTTCTCTGAAGGGTTTCATCTTAAAAAGAACAATGACACATGGTTTGATACAAACTAAGAATATATATCCTTAAATAACCAGGGTAGGTGTTGAAATCTTACTTCTTAGAGGTGTAGTCAACATTTTTGATGGCATACTCCTCTTGCTTGAAAGTTGCCTTTGGGAAGAACATCCTTAGTACATCCATCATGTATACATTATCCATTATTCCAGTGCCCCATTCAGGTTTTTTTTTTTTTCAGGTGGGTGCTTCTGATACTTGTAGAAATGTCCTTAGACTCTTTGTACTCTTTGCTGTCTTTTCACTGAGATGGTGTCGGTAAGGAAACACCATCCAAGACATTTTGGGTACTTAATCAGTGCAGTGATGTTAACACAGAGCAGCTGCAAGTACGTGTTGGAGGTTGGGAATTTTTCCATCCTGTGGCTAGAGATACCTTAACGAGCCTTAACGACTGGGTACTTAAGAGATAACGACTGGGTACTTAAGAGATAACGACTGGGTACCTAAGGGACAAATACGCACTTAAGAGACTAAAAATATAGCCAGGTGTGGCAAGAGAAGAAAAAGGTGGCTGGCCGCGGGCAGAGACACATTTGTTCCCGGGACTTGTTGGAGGAGACAGCTGCTGTTTCTTCTTTCCCTTCACTGCTGCCGCGGGAGCTCAGCACTGCCTGGTTTTTCTTCCCTGTTGGAGTCTCTGCTACTCTTTTGTTCGCCCGCTCGAGTGGACAAGCTCTGCTGCCCTGAGATTCCCTGCTGCAGCTCCACTCGCCGTGCAGCAGCCTTGTTCTCTGCTCCGTCCGCCATCACCGAGGAGCTGAGCTCGCGCCACAGCGCCCCCTGCTGGCCGTGACCGTAACTGTACCAGAGAGGAGGGGTGGTGTCTGGCAGCTCAGACAAAGAGGCCACCGGGTATCTGGTTTGTTTATTTGTTATTGCTACTGTTATTGTTGCTTGTTTTTCTCGTTATAGATACGAGTAAAGAACTGTTATTCCTTTTCCCATATCTCTGCCTGAGAGCCTTTGATTTCGACCTTACACCAATTTGGAGGGAGGGGGGTCATATCCTCTAAGGCAGGTTTCCACTTTCCTTAGCAGATGCCTGTCTTCCAAACCAAGACAGTACGTAGTATTTGATGCCATTTCCTCTTGTGTCATCTCTTGTTACCTGGGAGCAGAGATTCAGAGGGTGGTAGAGGGGTAATAAGGTCCCTCCCAACCTCCTTTCCTCCAGGCCAAGCCCCTCCATGAGTTCCCTCAGCCGCTTCTTGGAGGACTTGTTCATTAGATCCTTCACCAGTTTTGTAGCTCTTCTCTGGACAAGCTTCAGGACCAAATTGTCTTGCTTGTAGTGAGGGGCCCAAAACAGAATCAGAATGAAAGAAGGGAGGAATCCTATTAGGCAAAGATGTGACAGATCAGCATCATCTTACACCTTTATACCGTGTAATGCAGCGAAGAAGCATCAACTCCAATACAAAGAATCCTTTTCCTGATATCTCCTGTTCTAGAGGCGCCACCTCCCAGTACAAGACAAGAGTCAGGGCCAACCTGTTGCCTGTAACTAATTTCTGCCATTGCTTGCATTGAACAAGCTCAGTTTCCAGCTCCACAATGAAGAAGTCGCCAAGGCCATCTGCTTATCAAAGCAATGGTGAAGGGAGCAGCTCTATTCTTGGTAGTCTCAGCTGACAGAAATTGCCCGTTCTTTGTGGAAATTAAGAAAGAGTCCAGTTGGACAGTCAAGTTTCAAATACTAATTTCTCCAAAATCCAAGGAAATCTATTAAATTTCTCTTCAAATGAGAAAATGTGCCACCATCAGCCTGCTCATATTTTAAGTCGTGTAATCATTGACACTAAAGGTATGTTGCAAAAATTTGGTAGTTAAGGCTGAGTTGTGATATTTAGATCAGATTTTATACAGCTATAAAATCTGCAGTTTATATTTCTGGCATAGATTACACTCACAATACAAATGCAAACAATTTCTTAAAAAGCTGAACAAATGGGAGGTTGGGGGAGGGAGGATGTTGCTCAAGAGGGTTTGGACAATTAGAGTGAAAAAGCAACAAAAGCAGCACTGAACTCCCAAGACAGTGTAAAAGTTGAAATAATGACAAAATAATTGACATGGCTAATTTAAAAATATCCTGTCAGCTGTTAACTATTCTAGTGCCAAAAAACCATTCAATTGTTGCTGGAGAAGCTGAACACTCCACTGATGATGATGGCTGTGACTGAGTAGAAGCAGCAAAGAAGTCCTTGTACTAAGGCATACTCAAAATCATTATTTTGGGAAATTAGGTGTTTAATGAGGACCTGGAAGGCACAAATGTTTCATGCAGAGTTTTTACAAAAATACTTTTAGATAATGTTCATAGTGTACAGAACCAGAGTTCCAAACAGTATCTGATATTGCCAAAATGTTTATCTAAATACTAGAAAGACAAATGTGCAACCAACCCCTTAGGAATGTTTACCAGTTTTACAGCTCTTGTCTTTCTGGACAAGAAATGCTAGCACAGTTAGAGCATCAAGCATGGAAAATGAGGAAAGACCTGAGGTTTAGGGAATGTTTTCTAGAATGTATGGGTGACCACAAACCAGATATTCTCAAACAAATCTTGGTTGGAAATGTGCTGTAGTAGGTCTGGGTTTTGTAGTTTTGTAACAGTGATGGAGACCGTGGAAAGGGGTATGGCCTGTTAGAAGTTACTTCGATGTATAAGCAACTTTAATAGATCAATGCAAAGTTTTACATCAGCAGAATTGAGAAAGCTTTGGAAAAAAAAATCGGTACTTTTAAAGTGCATTTGCTGTTTACAAAATATAGCTAATCTGAGTGAGTGGGAGCAGTCAATATTGTACATAATGATGAAGAGTAAAAAGAGAAGCTATTTGTATTTCACAACTCTCCTACCACTGTGTTAGAAGAAAACATGAACCTTACATAAGGAAGTGAGTTAAACAAAGAATATGAGTACTTTTTTGTTGCTGTTGTTGCTCCCAGGAGAGTATGAGGTTTAGTAGAAAATGATTTAAAATATTTTTATGTAGTATGCATACTGAGTATCTGATGCATACAATTTATAGCTGTAAAATATTATCCTCTCTAACATTTTCATTGCAATCTTGCATTTGACTGAAATCTCTGAAGGTTGATCAAAAAACTGTGGGAAATGGAGCTCCTTAACCAATATACTTTCTTTCCTTTACTCTGAGGAGTCTCCTCTTTTTTCTCCCAACTCTTGATTTTGATGGTGTATTTTTTGTCCAAACACCCATTACGACAGTATCTGAACACCTGTGAGGAGTTGCTGCTCCAGGATGTGGTCAGGTTCAGAGGCACACAAGCTGATGAATATCACATTCTACTTCTTTAATTGCCACCCCACACAAATCTTTTTTTGGCAAATAAATCAAGGAAGGAGGTTGGTGCATGATTCATTAACATAATGCTCAATACAGGGAAGGCAGGAGCGGGCAGGTGGAGACAGGACACCCAAACGGTGTGGGAGCAGATGTTTGAAACAGCTTGCAGATGACAAAGCTTTCTTTGAAGCTGACAGTAAGTTTCCTGTTCCATGTTCTACTGAAGGATCTGAAGAAGCAAAGCTCAATATTTTCCCTGCAGTTAGCTAGTAAAAGCATTGCTATAGGGAGGGTCAAGACCCAGTTTCAAATCCCTTCTCTATGTTTAGATTCAGAATCTGGATTTAAATGCCTCTGATGACACACAAGGGCCTTGCCAGGTGACTGTGGGCTGTTTCATGATGGGTTTCTCTGCCTTTCTAGTCAAGTCCTTATGGAGGTGGGTGCAGTCACCAAGGACAATCTGTTACCAATCTGAAAAATGACGAAGCCATCTCAGGTGTGCTGGAACAGCTGTCACTGGGCAGTCATGCCATTGCAAAACCTGTTCAGCTGTGCATGCCTTACTCATATGTTCCTTTTCCTCTAATTACCTTGGTGGTACTGTTACTCCCAAGCACACTGGAACACTATTAAGTAGTAATAACTACTGATACTTGTGGGAGAAATCAATGTTAATATGTAGCTCATTAGGAGAGCTCCAGGAGGAGCACAGAAAGAGGATTTTGTCTTGTACAAAGCATAAAGCTCCCATGGCTGAGTCTGAATGAAGGCTCACTGGCAGGAGGGTTATACTCAGAAGACAAGCAGTTTATTCCTGGGAATTGAACTCTGTCAGGTCAGAGAATGGGAGAGCAATACTGACAAGCTGAGCCCCTACAGTTTGTTTTATTTTTGTGTTTATTTTGGTTTGCCTGATGTCTGTATCAGAAAGCATGTGGCCAGCAGGGCTAGGGAAGTGATTCTTCCTCTCTCCTTCACACTGGTGAGGCCATACCTCAAGTTCTGGCCTCCTCAATTCAGGAAGGACTGAGGGGCTGGAGCAGGTTCAGAGAAAGGCAACAGAGCTGGTGAAGGGTCTGGAGCACAAGTCCTTTGAGGAGCAGCCGAGGGAGCTGTGGCTACTTACCCTGGAGAAAAGCAGGCTCGAGGTGACCTTGCTGCTCTGCACAGCTCCCTGACAGTTGTAGCCATGTGGGAATTGGCCTCTTCTCCCAGATAATGACAGGATGAGAGGATGTAGCCTTAAACTGCACCATGGGAGGTTCATGTTGGACATTAGGAAGAATTTCTTCATGGAAAGGGTGCTTAGACATCAAAATGGGCTGCCCAGGGAGATGTGGAGTCACTGTCCCTGGAGGTGTTTAAGGAAAGGCTGGCACCAGTGGGCACTCAGTACCGTGGTCTGGTTGGCATCGGGGAGTTTGGTCATAGGTTGGATTTGATGACCTCAGAGGCCTTTTCCAACCTGATTGATTCTGTGATATCCAGAAATTTTTCAAGCCAAATGGAAGTTCCAAACTGGTGTTGAGTCAAGCCCTTGGTCTGGCTATGGTTATGTAGAAATGAGCTGGAGTGGTCAGGATGGGCTGTATCCCTTCAACCTGCTTTGAGTGCCACACCTCAGACCTTTTTTTCTGGACCGTGAGGAGCCTTGTGTCTCCCCCTTATGCTGAGGCAGTGAAAGGAAAAGCTGAGTGAGCTGCACCTTTCACAACAGTTACATGGCGAGGTGTTCCTGGGTAAGAACACCGTGGGATGCTTGCATTGCCAGCTGGAGCTCTTGGTTTTCTTCCTGCTTTTTTGCTTGCTGATGACGAGGACTCTAGTCATGTGATTTTCTACCACTCTGAGAGTGGCCTTGTGTGCTACTTGGAGTCTGAGTCTTCAACACCACTTCTCCAGGCTGCCATCCATGGCCTTCCAGGGCTCCCTCCTTCTGGAAAGTGTGTGAGTGTGTGTTTTGACCTGTGAGGGTAACACAGGTGGTGCACACTCAACCATAGCTTCCTAAGATGTAACTTTAGGGCTTTCTAACTGCACACCTGATCCACCTCATCTTTTTGCTCTACTTTAAGAGAAGAGCAGGCTCTTGTGCTGCTGTCCATCCAGGTGATGTTCTTGCTGAGGCTTGCTGTAGTCTGTGGCATTGAAAAACTAGGAAGGACATATCCTGTTATCACTGTGCTGTGGCAAGAACACAGTTGAATTCATGTGGAACCATTGCAGTCTGTTTGTAAGACATGATATAATTGAAAAGTCTGGCACATTAGCCACAGCAAACATTGTTAATCCACACTAGCTAGGATTAGTCACCACTCCTTACAAGCCTTGACACAAATCTAGCAAGTTATTCAGTTAATCCACACTTACAGGATAAATATTGTATCCTATGGGAAATTAGGCAGCGTCTTCTTCCTCTCCTATTGTGCAGTGATGCATTGTGTCCTTTACACCTGAAGGTGGAAGGGAAAAATGCAATAACGTGATAGATGTTAGCAGACCCCGGCTATCGCCATGCAGCTGGATCAGCAGGGAAATTTAGTACAAAATAGGCAGTGAAACCAGGCAGTGGATATAAACAGCATCTGTGTGCTCTTTGTGGCACTGCAGAATTTTCCCGTTATACGACAATAAGCACTCGATGCCTCACAGCTGCAGGACTCTTCTAAGAGTCCCATATTCCTTTTTACTGGGTGTTTTCTCCTTGTGTGATCTCAAGTTGTATCTGCAAGTCAGTGGAGCTGGGTGGTGTATTTCCCATCATACCAAGGCTGCTGAGCAGAGGCTGTTTCAGGCTCTGAACTTTTGCAGTATCCAAAGTGCAGCTCCACATTTTCTCACAGGCAATCTCCAAAACAGCAAGATCTTACTGAGTGGGTGACCTGCGATCCTATTTTTCTGGGCAAAATAGCTGAGTGGATCTGCAGAGACCACGTTTCCAGCTCTTGAGCAATTTAGCCAGGGAAATTGGCTTGAAGCAGAGCACCAAGGAAGCTTGGAGACTTCAGTGCAGCAGCTCTGCCAGAGAGTTTCTTCCAAGCCTGCACATTGCAACTGTCCTGTGAAACAAAGACCACCAGTGGGCACAAGCAGGGAAAGAAGGGGCCTTTTGGCTGGGGAGGTCTTTATTTGTGAGGAGTTCTGGAAATTTCTGATTCCAGTGTTATTTAATCCAAAACCCTTTAAAAATAAATTATTATTACTGAAGTATTCCCTTAGACATTTAACTCTCCCAGTGCTTTAGAACAATGTAAATTCCACTTTATCTTGGGCAAATAAATAATAACATACATGAATGGATGTTTCTTTACCTCATCGATTTATCATCTCATTGGACTGAGTAATGTTTTCAAGGATTTTAAGCTTTAATTTCACTCCCAGTCAGCGACATGGGTTTGTAAATCTTAAGCAAGATGCTTTTGAAAAGAGAGGGCTCATGCTAAGAGCTTTTTCTGCTCTGACAATCTGTCTGGTCACTTACCCTCATTACTGTGTGACTAAGTTTCCTTAAATCTGGTAATGAATTATGTTCCCTCTTGCCCCATTCCAAAAATTGTTGTAGTAACCACATGTGTGACCAGCCCTGACTCCCCAGAATCTTGTCTGAGTGAGTGCTGGCTGCTGGAAGAAGTCTGGCATGGGTTTTGTAACATATCATCGCATCTGGTGATGTTTGTCTTGTTCTTGCCCTCTGCTTTTTAGTGTTGGTTGTCTGCCTAGGAAAATTTAGGATTGATTTCCATCTTATCATGGACTTAAAGGGCTAAAATAGTTCTAAGCATGATACTGGAGTTTAACACTGTTTTACTGCTGTAAATTGTGAGTCCAGTGGAACTGGACTGGTTTTAATACCTAGTGTCTACTGATCATGGATGTGGTGAGGACCGTTGTCACACCTGGTATCTTTCAGAAACTCTCCTGCCACTAGTCTGGATTTTTAAATACTTATTATGTTTCCATCCAATTTCCTCAAGACAGGTCAGCAGTGCAGAAAGGAAGCACTCAGCTCACCGGTCAGGTCCACAGGTTGTAACGTTCCTGTGCTTTCCAAGTGCATCTTTTGTGTCTGATAAACGCTGTTGGTAGGCCTTTGGCAATGCCCTATAGCTTCTGGAGGCAGGAACTGGTGCTTCTTTCATGCCTGGAGACGACTGGGGGAGGTTAGAGACTGGTTGAGATAAATCACTGACTCAATTGGAAACTGCCAGTAGTATTTTTCTCCCCTCTGTCCACATTCAGAATTTACACAAGAAGGTCATGTTACTGTTGTTTCCTCTTCCACATTCCCTGTCAGACAAGGTCATTTTTGAAGCCAATGACCAGTTAAGCTTTAATTCTGCAACCATGGAAAATTATTATCAAAAGGGACAAGTTTCAAAGTAGATGATTAACTGCCACATCCGATGACTGGTTACAGTTTAACAGGATCCTTTTGCACAACTCCCTTCAGCTGTAGCGAACTTGAACTCATATGAAAATGAGTGAGATGTAAGGAGCGATTCTCTCTTACAATGTGTCTGAATAAATCCTGGCTGAATAAACAGACGGTAAGAGAGAGGACAGAGTCCCCTCAGAACAAGCTCCCAGGAGCTTTCCCTGGAAGCCCAGATTTTGTTCCTGCTCCTAGTCCCTTGTTGCTGCTGGTATAATTCGCTTTGTTTTCTGTTGCCTGGGTTGCGAGAAACAGCACAGTCTAAGTTGTGCTGAGATAGGTAGAGCCTCTCCTAGTCCTGGACTAGTGAAGGCACCAAGGTGGCTTAAAGCCAACCCCACTCCTGTGTTGGCTTAGGTTTTGGAGCACCTAAGAGCCAGGCCAGATTTGTGTGAGATGTAAATCATCAAGGAGGGAAGGGCACAGAAGTACACTCATGCCTGGAGGAGCAAAATGAAGGATGTGTTATCCCAACATGACCTAAATTGAGCCTTCTACTACTGTGTTTTGGCCATGTTGTTTTCCTAAAAGATAATGTTGCAAAGCTGTACTGTGTTTTGGTGCAGAGCATGTATCCAATGTTTATAGTCCCCTCATCTGAATCAACTGTAGGACTTGAACATTTCAATGTTAATAAAGCGAGGAAAAGAAGGCTGACAAACCAAAAAGGAGCACAGCTATGCAATGAAACCTTATGGAGAGAAAGACAATATCACAAGAGTGGTTGTTTTAATAAATTCATTAATTGCTTCATGTGTATACTGTATCAGGCTTTTCCTTCTGGCTTCCCTTCACCGTGTCTGAGAAGTACATTGGGGAACCTCAAGCCATCTTGCCCCAACCTGAAATGCAGCACGTGCTGATATGGTTAAAGCCATTCAGACCCAAACCAGCCACTGGTTATCACAGGCACTGACATCTGGGGAGCTCTGCCTATTTATGTCAGCAGAGCATCTGGCACAGACTATACCCTCTCATTGAAAAATTCATCCAAAATTACATTTCCACACTCTCCTGATCTACTGCAGCCACCCTGCTTATGGGTATCCAGCCAAGCTCCTGTGCCACTGGCACAGGTGTGTCTGGACTGGCTGAGGCTGTCCGTGTTTGACGGCAGGCTAGTCCAGAGTCCATCTGCTTACATAAGAAATAAGCAGAATTTGCCTTGCTGGTGGTTCTGGGGTAGGCAGAGGCAGGTATGCATCCCCATCTTGGCATCATTCCCCAGACTCAATTATCTTGTCTTCCCTGAATGACCCCTTCCAGCTCACCTACTGCTGAGGGCAGAAGTTGGCTTGTACTTTGGTTTATTTATGGCAGCTTCATTTTTGTTCTGTTTCCCCTATTAGTAATAAGGAATGAATTCTGCTCTTGGCTTAATCAGGGGAACTGTGAGCAGGCTCACGCCTGTGCACTTAGAGGCTGTTTCTAAAAGCTGGCTGATATCAGTGTTATGGTGTAAAGCTGACAAATCTTTAAAGAGAAGGTCACGGGGGTGCTGCAGAGGCCTGACATTACCTTCTACTGACAGTGATAGAAACTGGTGGTATATGTCTCTGTGGTATCAAAGAATGATATCTAAAATTCACCCCTGCCTAAAGGACTAATCTTCTAAAGTCCTCCTGAATGGCTTCTGAGCTGGGCTGGAGCAGGGCAGGCATTTACAGTTGTCCCACTGGCTGTGTCTGCCCTTCCCTTCCCCACAAGCAGCCCTGAGGTAGAGCTTTGACAGCTCTGCATGCACAGCTCAGTCAGAGACCAGAGCAAACTGGTGTCTCTGCTGGACAGCTGTTCATTGAGACCTGCAGAACTAAAAGCCTCTGGCAGTCAAAAATCTGCTTATAAGGGGGTTTTCTGCTCTTTTCCTTCTAACCACATGAATGGAAACTGGGATTCTCACTTAGTGATGTGATCCCCATTCCCTGGTCTTAGAATGAAATCCTGGGTGTTTGGATGCAGGACCAAAGGAGCCAGCACTGGCAAACCCCTTGTTCCTGTTGGAGATGCTGTCCTTGCCCTGGTGGAGCCAGGCTTGAGTGTGGCACCTGTGTGGTTACAATCCAGTTGGAAGTTCCTTGTCCTTGTTGTCTGCTGTTCCAATTATGTACCTGTTTGTGAGGAGTTGTCCAGGATGATAAACTAGGGTTTATGTCTGGTAAAACTTGTCCATAAATTGCAAGATATTGAAAATAGGAAAACAGGGGCCTGTCTCTAATAGTGCCAACAAGTCAAGGTTTCTGGGAAGAATATCTGAGAATAAATCAGCTGCTGCATCTGGGGATAAAGCTGACAAGAAGTGGCCCTGGAGATCTTTTTCAGGTCTGAAATAGAAGCTGATAAAATTTAGGGAGGTGTTAACTGGTTAACCATCCTTGGGCACTGTGGCTACAACAATGCTTCTGTAACAACAGCAGCAGAGACATTTGCTAACATCTTTCTCTGTAACTCCACTGGGATCCATCAAGTCCCTTGTTTCCCTGCTCTCATCAGCCTTCTACCTTTTAAAATGCAGTGTGTTCATATAAAGACATTAAAAAAAAAAAAAAATTCCAGAATTGAATTTATATGACAGACGTTGCTGTCAAATTTAGGAGGATGGCCAAAAGGCTAACAGAACTGAAGAACAATTGAATACAAACATTTTTCAGTGCCAACTGATGTACTGTGTTTGAGAATGTTATTTTCACAGCAGCTTTTGCAATGCCTGAACAAGAGAGAGGATTCAACAAGGTGCACAGGGGAATGCCAGTGGGAGCAGTGGCCTCATGCTCTGGCAGTCAGTACTTCTTGAATTATGTTTTTTCATATTGATTATCTACATCCTTTCTTTTATTGTTCCTGCTTGGGTGAAGGACTGCACTGTAACCGCTCCCTCTTGGGAGCACGGTCCTATTTGCATTACAGTAAATGATTCCTTAATAGAGGACTAGATTTGGTGTATTTGTGTAATGTACAATATCTTCCAGACCTCTCCATCCAGCTTAGGTAAGGCATTGCACCAGCTGACAGTGCCCAAGACTGTGTAGAAAGCTGGCAGGTGGTGGTCCCAGCTGGGAGGTTGTTTCCCACAGAATTAGGGAGGGTCAAAATTTGCTGAGCCTCAGGGACTGGATCATTGCTCTGCTTTTCCACAAACTGAGGCTGGTTTGATGCATGCTGAGGAGCTGGGTCAGAGCTGGACTTTGTAAACAACTGTGAAGCCGCTGCCTGAATGGCTTTGCACTTTATAATACCGGGGGGTGNCCTCCTCGTTTGGCTGCAAGGTTAAAAGTGGTGTTTGCTTTTGTGGCACTGGCCTGATTTCACCGGTTTATACTGTAGGCTATTAGTGGGAAGTACCTAGGCACTGAAATGTTAATAGTAAATATTTCAATTAGCACGTTTTCATGTTTTATTGTCTTGTTTTGTTAGGCTTGTGCAGTTTGTAAAGGGCCAGGGGGATTCTATAAGGAACATAATGTAAGTCTGTATTGTTACACACCTTCTAGTGCCAGCCTCAAGGAAATCCCAACTGCACTTCTGTTCTTTAAGGACAAGGGCAAAGAATCAGCCCCTTAGAAAAACTCAGGAAAGCATTAAATAAGCTTTTTCTACTTTTAATTATGAAACTGCAAGAAGGTAATTTGTAAGTGTGACAGACATGGCCTATAGCCTGTGTCAGCAATCCCCAGATACCAGCAGCACTGAGGGGGGCAAGCTGGGCTTGGGTGTTTGTGGTCTATGCCAGAGGTCTGTCCTTTCCATGAGGAGGTGGTGGAGAGGGTTAAGGAGACTGTGAGAGGGATTAGAGGGTTACAAACAAGCTGATAAAAATTAGAGGAGAAAAGCAGTGAGACCTACCTGAGAAGCCTCATGGAGTCATTTCTGGCACTATTTCTAGGGGGAGACTGATTCCAACTTTAGCAAAGCTCTGATCACAACGTTTTGCAAAAGCTTTTATGGGACAACGCAGCTTAGTGTTGCAACAAAACTGAGCTTTGTAATGCTCTGTGCAGCCTCTCTGTTGGCAACCACATCATCCCAATCAATAACATATGTCAATCAGCCTTCTAAAAGCACTTAGTAGTTTGGGCACCATCAGCCCCGTTCCAATGCAGTCCCAGAGTGTTGCAAGTTTAATAGAAATCAGTCCATCCCCAGCTGGTGTGAACTGAACCTCTGCTGGTGTCAATGGGTTGTGCTGATTTGAATGAATTCAGGATCTAGTAGTAAAGTTTTTCTTAAAAATCTGTTCTAGGAGATGCTGCTGGTAATGTGGGAGTGTGTTTTCATCTTGTCTGTAAATTCAGAGCTGACTACTATAAGTACACAAATGACTTAATCCTACAGGAACAGCAACATGCAATTCCCTGTGGTCCCTGTGTGCTTCACTACTCACTGATGGCTCTGGGGGCTCATGGCTGCCCCTGGAGCAGGAACAGCCCACGCTTGGCAAGAAAGTGGGGTTTGGGAAATAGCAGCTCTTTTCTTGCAACCAAAATGGATGGCAGCTGGGTGTTTGGTATGTGAGTTCATCTCCTGCAATATCTGCCAGAGGTGTATGGCACAGCTCTGGCTGTTCAGCTGTTAACCTGCTCTAGTGGAAGGTGTCTCTGCCCATGGCTGGGAGACTGGAACTAGATGACCTTTAATGTCCCTTTTAACCCAAGCCATTCTATGGTTCTGTAATTATCCTGACTGTGTTTGTGGAGTGAGTTTCTGTGTCTTAGGATCAAGCTCTGAGGTAATTATAGCATCACTGACCCCACCACCCTCACAACCTGTGCTCATGCACTGTCTCAGGACAAGGGGAAAAGAGGCACTGGAAGTCTTAACTTTCCTTCAGGGTACCCAACCCACCTTGGATCAGAGACCTCTGTGGATTGAAACCTGAGAATTTGTCTAGAAAAAACCAAAATCAATAAGGCCTTTGGTGATGGCTTTAAGAGGTAGCTTTGAAGGTAGGATTTTATCTTTGAAAGGGTGTGTGGGGAGGAGGAAGCAAATGGCTGTGAAGGATGAATGTATAGAGAAGCCTGTAGCATTTTTATCTGCAGTGCTTCCCTTTGATTGCTTTATTTATGTCTGGAAGATGAAGGAGAAATACAGAAACCAAATAGTTGTTGGTTTAAAAAGTATTTTAGTCTTTAGCTTGAAGGCTGGGAGAGCCCTGTATTGGCCTTAAGCCACATGCTTTGGTTTGTTTTTTCTCTAGGTGTCAGGAAAGATAATTTTCTTTTCTTTTTCTTTCCCCTTTACTGAGCTGAGGCTTGTTGGAAAAGTTCCTCCAAAATGAAACTCCCTTGGGCTTGGCAGAGTTACACTGGAATAAACTCTGTTTGTGATATATGGGCCATTGGGCAAAATATATGGCAGGCCCTTTGCAGTGGTCTCTCTTTTGTGTCTTGCCAACTGCACAGGGATTTCACAATTATTGCAGCATGGAAGTGATCCAACAAAATTTATTATATAAATCTTTACAAAGACAAGGGACAAAAAGACAGGCAATACACTCAGAAGCCTGAATGCTGGACACAGAGGGCACCTGGTTAATCTCCACTGAACAAAGTTCTGCCACAAAATCTGTGTGCATCAGCACAATCGACAACAGGGGTACAAGAGCCCTCTAGGTCTGGCCAGAAATCTCAGTGGTCCAGGCAGCATTTTCTTTCAACCGTCTCGTAAGGGCATATCCTGTCCTGCTGTCGCTGCTGTAGGAATAGTTGGGCTTAAAACTTGAATTTGCTAATGAACGATGGCACTGTTTTAGGTCAGCTTGAGTGTTAACTCTCCAAATCTGTTCTGTGAAAAGAACACACACACAAAAAAAATTTAGATTGGAGTTGAACAGAATAGTTTTGCGTTATTAAACAGCCATTACTGGGCTAGCAGCTCTTTGCTCCATTCTCTTCTGGAAGCCAGGCTTGGTGCATGGAGAAGAGAAGCCCCCTTTTCCATTTGGAAGAAGTGTGGGATAGCAATAATGGATCTGAGGTCATTTCTTTCTTTGCATTGCTTTGTTGGGCAAATGAAAATACTGGCAGGGCTGTGTACCTTGCTTTCTGAGGGACATGTGTTCTGCCCTGCCTTTGTTTCTTGATGCCAGAAAAATTCTTACAGATGACACCAAGCTGAAATTCTCTGGGTATCAAAACTCCTGTTAATATGCAGGGAGTACCCTGTATGTTCAAATATTTGAAGAATGTATTCCAAGAAGGTTTTTATAATGAGGGTGGTGAGGCCTTGGCACAGGGTGCCCAGAGAAGCTGGGGCTGCCCATTCCTGGAAGTGTCCAGGGCCAGGTTGGCAAACCACATCCCAAGACCTTGTTTATAACACAATTAGAGGGACCACATTTGCGGACTGTTTCATGGCAACTGAAATCATAATTAGCAAAGCTATCTTCATATGTTGCAAGATAATTTCTCTTCCGGAGGGGGTGGATGTTAAAGATTATGTAAATAATCAGTTAAAATGAAGGACTCACTGCTGGCTTGCTCTGTAGCTGTAATTTAGTAGACAAAATTGGATAACATACATTCTTGAGCCATCATTGTAGATTAAAATATAAAATAGCAATGGGGTTTTAGAAGAGGTTATTCTGCTGCTTTCTGGTTCACGCCATCCTTTTCAGAAGGAAAAGAGTCATGACAGAGTGACTTCTTGAGCTGGGTGTGAGCTGTGCAGGTGGTTTAGTGCCACGAAGGGAACTGGATGGTCCTTCAGTTCTCAAGCATGGCTGAGAGCAAAAGTGAGTAACAGCACAACAGCCTTTATGGTATTAGCTATAATTACAGGCTGCCGTTTTTTGTCAGACCAGGAGGAGAAGTCAAATATTTACTGTTGGGGATAAATGGAGAAGGAGGAAGGTTTTCTGAGAGTGGGCCCAGTCCTGCACTCTTAAACAGACTGATCTGAAAGGTGTCAGCATCTGCTCCTGCTTTTTGTCAGTAGATAACAAGCAATGCAACAATCAGGTTCTGAACTGACAGCACATGGTTGCCTTCAGAGCTTTTTGTATTTTTAGCATTGCTGGTGTCAGAGATACTGACAGCAGAATGATCCCAGTGATTCTCACTGAGTGAGAAATGATTCACACTCTGTAAAAATAAAGCCTGATGCAAGCAGTCCTATATCCACCGAAATAAGGGCCGCAGCCCCCAGACTTTTGAAAGGACCTTTTCCCCCAAGTTCTTTAGAGAAGATGTGCAGGTTTTCCTGTTAGTATGGATCCCTGTCTCTGGGCAGCTCTCCTGAACAGCATTTGCTGTGAGCACTCTCTTTTGCCCCGGCCTGGCACTGAAGCCAAGCATTTAGGAGATTTGAACTCAGATTCCATTTGACACCCCCAATACTGACATGAATTGTTCTGTTCTCCACTTCAGCCAGATGTTGGTCTCTCCTTTAAAGCAGCCTGTGATAGTTAATATTTCCCTCTGACCATTCCTATGATGTGCAATGGGAGAGACAGTGTGAGGTTGTGATACTGGCGTATCTTGTCTCTAGCCATCTGCTCCAGGTGCTGTGTGAGGCACTGAGAAAGTCTATTTCCAGACAAGTGGCACTTGGTTTCAGTAGGAGAATCTGAATCTCTAGTAAAAGGTTTTACATAGACTTCTTATAAAGAAGGGGGAGGGAGGGTGAGTGGGAAAAAAATATTTTAGTAATCGTTGTGGTTTACAAGGTCTTATATTTCAACAAATGACATGTGCCTACCATACTGAGACAGTTGTAGAAGCAAATTCAGAGAGCTGATGCTTCTTTTAATGAATTATTTACTTGGCCTCTATAAAGGATGTTCATAGACATGCCAGAGGCAGACAATTTTAGTACAGAAGGATGGTACTGAGTCTCCATACCTTTGACAGTTGTTGGTCATATCTAATCCCTTCTCCTTGTAGCAACACATCTTATGCAAGGTCACTCTCGGAGGCTCCATCTGTGCAGCAGGACCAAGGAGAGAGCTTGAGGTTTTGCCCTGGGATCTGCTGGCTGAGCTTTGATGAGGAATGTAGTTCTCTCACCCAGAGAGTTCTGCATCCTTACACAAACATCGAGATGAGTGGAGCAGCTCATTGTATTTCCACACGCAGGGAAACACTCTTGTAAGATTGAGGTTGTTCGCTCATCCTGCGCCTGCTCCACAGCGCAGAGCTGCTCTGTGCGTGTTCCTCTGCCAGGCAGGTGAAATTACTCAGCTGCAGGAACTGAAATAATGATTCAACTAAAAGTTTAAACAAAAGTTGCAGGATGGCAAAAAAAAGCCTTCTGTGGACTTTCCACTGTTCCAGCAACTACTTATGACCTTTCATACTGTTAGATAAGTGGCTTTATCAGACAAAAACCTGAAGCAGGAACCCAACTTGTTAACAGAATCACTTGGGTTGCAAGTGACATTTCTTTCCTTCCCTTTACAAGCTTGATTGCCACATTTTAAATGGCAACATTTATTCTGAGAAGAGTTAACTGAGACTTTAGCCACATCATTGATTTATGCACCAGATACCGTCAAATCGTATTTGCATTAAAGAATGAGTTGTAAGCAGGGAACTGGAAACTGTAGCTTAAAAGGTGAATATCCTCTGGATATCTAAGTTCAGATCTTAGGTCACATCTTAAAATGAGTATTAACAACCCCTAGAGTGTTCAGGGGGGTGTCTTTCTTGTCTCCTTTTTCTTAAAAAAAAAAATTCAGTTGAGTAAGGCAATGCAGAGCTGGCACTGTTAAGCACAGGATGGAGACTGGCTGGTAAGTCAGGCCAGACTTGAGCTGCACCTGCAGAACAGTGTATAACCATATATAAGAGGTCCAGTTTATCAATTGTTTTATCAGATTTATTTGTTCATCTGGGGCTTTGAGTAACCTGATCTAGTGAAAGATATCCTTGTCTGTAGTAGGAGGGTTGGGGTGGATGAGTTTTAGAGGTCTCTTCCAGCCCAAATCATTCTATGATTCCTCTGTGTTACAGGTACAGCTACATAAGGAGGCTGATGTATGAAGCACTTTAAGGCTCTTCAGAAATTATTCAGTCTTTTCCAAAAATCCCAAACTTTGCCCAGTGATCATTGGAATGGGTTATATTTCCTCTCTTCTGTCTCATGTAGAGAAGCAAAAACTTAAAAATATGCAACAAGAGGAAGAAGAAAAGCAAGGAAAATGGCAACCTGTTACAGATGCGTGCCTTGGGCAAACCTCAGAGTGCTCCCAAATCACAAATCTTGTTCCCAAACATACAGACGGGAGTTTCTCACTGAAAGGGTTGTCTGGTTTAGGTGGCATGGGAGAGGGGTTTAAGCTGTAAAAAACATCTATTTTCTTGGATTTAAGTTTAGAAATAGCTTAAAAATCCAGCTTGAGGTAGTTGCCTGTTATGGAAAATTGCAACACAAGGAGCTACAACTGAGCCAAGTTATGAGCAAAAGGGAACGGAGCTGGATGCTGAAAGGTCCTGGGCAGGCTGTACCAGGAGCATGGTAATGCAATCTGTAACCCAAAGTATATGTTATGTAAACATAGTTTTTTCTGTAATGTGAAGTATAGCTGAGAGTGTGTGATAGGAAGAGAGGGAACATTTAGCAGCTTCTGGTGTGTTTACTTCTGAGAAATTGCAAATGGATGTTAGAGAACCTGCTTCATGAATGCCATTTAGATTAGGAAACCAGGCAGATAAGCACTGCTGTTGAAAATGTGACATTACCCAAGGGAATGGTATGAAGCTGTGTCCGGGGAGGTTTAAGTAGGATATTAGGAAAAAGGCTCTTCCCCCAGAGGGTGGTTGGGCACTGAACAGGCTCCCCAGGGCAGTGGCCAGCCCCAAAGCTGCCAGAATTCAAGGAGCATTTGAACAATGCTCTCAGGCACAGGGTGGGATTGTTGGCGTGTCCTGTGCAGGGCCAGGAGTTGGACTTCGATTGTCCTTGTGGGTCCCTTACAATTTTGAATATTCTATGATGCTACAGTTCTAAATGCCAAGACCCTCAGGCATTAAGGCAATGTTCTTCTGGGAACCTACAGTACAGAAAAAACCCCTAGCAGATCCACAGACTGTCTTTCCACAAGAATATAACTCATCAGAGTCCTAGGAAAATCAAATCAAGCAGAGCATGTTGTTATCTGGGCTGTTTCAGCTCCACAAAGATTCCTTTAAAATGCAGTTATTTGGTTAAAATAATTCCTTAAGTATTTTCAGCATGAACAGAATGTTCCCCGAATAACTTCTGGGGTACTTACTTCTTTGAGAGCAGGTATTTTAGCACCATTTTGGTTCCTTCTCTGTCTCTTCTGCCTGTAGACTAAGTAATCCTCCAGAGCATGTTACCTGAGAGGAACATCTGCAAGGAGTTTCTGGACTATGATCCTCTAAGCAAGGCTCTCCCTGGTGCATCCACATGCACAGGAAAGCTGGGAGCGGGAAAGGAAATCTGGGTAGTGAGGTAATAAAATTTCTGCCGGACTGCGTGGAGCCAGAGCCAGGAATCAGCAATGGCTGCCTGGCTCAAGTCAGTCCCACAGCCCTAAAATGGTAGTTAGGATTGGTGTTACTACAAGGAGAGTGAAGTACATTGGTTTTCTTTGACTGCACTGTCCAGTGAAAGCTACTGCGTGAAGCTGGGAATGCTTCCATGTCAGGTGTGGTAATAAAGCATGAACAGAACTTTGGGCAGAGCCCTGTAATCAGCTGAGAGCAAAGAATTAATTCAATAACTGTATGAGTAGCAGAGTAGACACTGAAGTGTTACTGTATCTTAGCAGTGTCTGAGCTCCCAACCAGCTCTAGCAATGCCTGTCCTCCCTTTCTGTTGGCTGGAAGCTGTTTCCATGTTAGGAAAGACAATTCAGGCCTTGTGGCATCCTCCTGAGTGATTGGCTGATGTTCTTGGAGTCTAAATATCACAATATGTGAAATAAAACCTGGGGTGTTAAGTTTCACTTGTTGCACATTTGGCCCCAGAGTCACTGCCCAGCTCAGGCAGTTGGGTGAGCCCTCTCCATTCCCAGGTGGGCAGAGCAGGGACTGCAGCCCACACTTTGGGGACTTTGCAGCAAGGATCTAGATAGGGTGCTTTCAATAACACACTGATGTTGTGGTGACCTGGGCTCTTCTTTGTCCTTGCGTTCCTGGGCTGGAACTCTTGCTTTTCATTCCCTCGAGACTGCGTTACTGATATTGAGGAGACACTGATATTTCAGGTTCTTGCTTTGTTTTGCTTTTCACTACCTAAAGAAACTGGTCTGTTCTACCACTGTCTTGGCTAGATCTCGTTTTGAGCCGATGTTCAAACATACTCTACTGTCATATGAGGACAGCCAGTGAGGATTTGCCAAGCAGAAGCTGGGCAAGCCACAACAGGCTGGATTTGAATGAGTGAGGTAAAAATGGAAATTACAGGAATGTAATTTTGAATGTCACAGTGAGTCACAATATGTTTGTTAGCAACCGAATGCCTTCTGGAGATTGCCTGGAGAAAATGGGAGGATGAATATAGGATACACCACACCACCTTTGCTGACATTGGATAGACTGTTTTCCTGCTGTGGGACTACAGAGGACATGTAGCCCAGCAAGAGTTTTACTGGCAGAGCTGACTTCAGAAACAGGGAAGGAACTGAGTATGTAGCCTGGGACTTCAAGCATGAAAATAAGTTATGCTCCATTCTCTATTCTAGATATATCAGTGATATTTAGAGAGAGAGAGAGAGAAGGACACAGTGCTCTCTGATACGAAAAAGGTTGTAGCACGATATTAACGTGAAAGTAGATGGGAAGAAGAACCCTGTCCAAATGAAGGTAGCTTTGTGCTTTATCTTTTAATAATCATCTTAATGCGATCTGTGTGATTATTAATCTCTGACTCCATTTGGTTATTGAATGTTATTAATTAAAAAAAAAAGTCTAGAAGTAAATGTGTTGTACTGCTTCAGATAGGTTCTGTCTGGGAACATTTTCATTTGAAGACCCCCTTTCCCTGGCACTTTACAGTGATGACTGTATGGCGAATAGCATTTTAAAGGATTACCTGGCAGATGTGATTTGTTATCTCTCCACATCATCCTTCTGCACAGACGCTCTGAGAAAATACAGCTGAGACACAGCCTGTCTCTGTGCCAGTCACTGCTGTCCTAGCACTGAGCATGGTCTTCAGAGGAGCTCCTCCATAGCCATGAAGGTCCTTGCTTCTTTAACATGTGCACTGTGCTCCCACTCATCCAAAGCATTTGCTTGGAGCAATGCTGTAAATAGTGAGACTTCTGGGAACGAAGAGAGTTTTCAACGACCTAATGAGGAAGGAAGACGCTAATGCCGTAGGTCTGATCCTGTCATTTCTGCCGATGCTCAAAGAAATCTGTTGGCTTGGAGAACCCAGGAGTGCAGGCATGACCCTACCACGCTGCTAATGATACTGCTCTTGGATGTCACATTCCTTTTTGTAATGCAAGAATGAGACTTTCAGTGAATTCTTTACAAGCTGGTTCATAGTCTCAGTTAAGTAACACATCCATAATTCATTGAGTTAATTATGACAGTTCCTAGGGAGCAAATAAGAGCAGGGCTTAATTACAGTGGACATCAGAGCCCCTACCCCCTGATCAAGCTGTGTGGAAGAGGAGGGCAGGCAGGATGGGGATGGCTGCAGGGCACTCAGTGTCAGACTTCTCGCCAATGCTTGTGCCTAGGCACCTGATTGCTGTGCTGTCTGCGTCGATGTGGGGGCTGCAGAGAGGAAAGCTATGAAGTGTGCCAGAACATGACATGAATGAAGAGTAGAAGATTGCTCTGTTCCATTTTCCTCTTTCTTCTCTTTGTTCATCTTTTTTTTTTTTCTTCCTTTCATGCCTGCTACCTTTTTCTGATCCATCTTCTTTTTGTGCCATCTTTTGGAAGTCAGATGGGTTGCCCTGGTGAAGAGATTACTTTCAAAGTGTGATGACTTAAAACCCAAGGTCAGTCCTGGTGGGCAAAGAGGCCAGATGTGAATGTGACTCAGGCTGGTGGCTCTTGTGCTTGCAGCCTTGCTGAAGGCCAGGGAAGCTGGGAGGTCAAAGGCTTGCTTTGCAGAGTGCTGCTGGCTGCAGCTCTTCCTGTCCCCTGCCCAGGGGTTAGGCTGTCCGTGTAGTATCCACCCAGCCAAGCCTTCTTCTGTCTTCTGCTTCAGAGGTGTCCAAGTTCAGGCCCCTGGAACAGAGCCCATGGACTCAGAGGTGGAAGGGTTCAGCTGCTGTGAACTCTGTGCCTGGTCTTGGCATTCCTCCTTAAGCCTATGAAGGCTTTTGCTGTGTAATCGAGGTATGCTCTAGCTAGTGTTACTTGTAGCCAGATCTGCACTTTACAGCTCTTCAGGGGTCCCTCCTCCACCATTGTGCTTTGCAGAGCCTTCCCAGCTTCACACCTTTCTCACCCTGCCAGCTGTGATTTACTGTTTCTGTCTTACAACAGCCTTCTAGATCATGGATGTACTGTGAGCTACAGCTAGGACCTCTGGAGATGCAGCTAGGGGATTTAATGTCTGCTTCCCTGTGGTTCCTGCTGTGGAAATACCAAAAGAGCTTCCCTGGGGTGCTCTGACCACTGAAGAGTTTGCACACCTGCAGGGACATGGCTGTTGGGATCCTTTTGGCAGCGCAGGTTGTGCCAACCTTGTATGGAGCGCCAAGTGCTTTTGTGCAGGTGTTGGAGTCAAGATTAACTACAAATTTGCTGCCCTCTCTCTACTGGAGTTTGGGAAGTTTGGCATCTCTGTATCCTCAAGTAACGGTATTTTCTTCTTTCAGTCTGCTCCTATTTAACTGCTAAACTAAGGAGAAAGGAATAAATTGGGAATGACTCTTGTGGAGCTAATGGACATGGGCAGACTCAAAGCTAGAAGCTCAAGCCGACTTTTCAGTCCAATATTGGACTATCCTGCCTTAGCATTCAGCTCATCCAAAAACTGGGACAGAAGGGCCTCTGTGCCACTGGGCCCAGTGCTGCTGTAAGTGTGAGGAACTGTACTGGCTACTTTTATTAATAGAAAAGAAAACTTTACAAATCTGTTTCCTATTGATGTTATGACTATCCCATGCTGAATGTTTGTGTGTGGGGAATTTAGTTACAAAATAGCTCCTTGCTTGCAATGTCCTTATCAAAACTGGAGGCTATCAGAATTCTTTCATGTGCAATTTTATGGAACCAGGCCAGTGCTATTTTCTTGCCAAGAATTTTTCCAGAGCAAGTAAGAGATCTAGCAGGCATTAATGTAGATGGATTTTTTGTGGGTTCTATTTTTGTTTGGTTTTTGGTGTTTTGTTGGGGTTTTTTGTGTTTGTTTGTTTGGGGTTTTTTTGTTTGGTTGGTTTTTGTGTTTGTTTGGGGTTTTTTTTTCATTTGGTTGGTTTTTATGGGGTTTTTTTTTTTGGTGGTTTGGGATTTTTTTGTTTGCTTTTTGGTGTTTGTTGGCTGCTGGGTAGTTGAATACTGGTCACAGATATGTTTTTTGATATCTTCATTTCTCTTTCCATGAATATTAGGCCAGCATTAGTGTCACCAATATAAAATCCTGTGTCTTACAGTGAAAAATGCTGGATATAACATGAGTGGTGATGCCACCAAGTTTTGGGGTGTTTTAGAGGTGTCAGTGGTACAGCCTGGGATAGCGGGGATGCTCACCATTTGTTCCTTTGGCGTCTGCTACAAACATGAGCAGTGGGGCTTTTCTACAAAGATAAAGTTCTCTTTTCAGGTCTCTATGTCACTGTAGAAAATAACAGAGCATCCTCTTTCACTCTTGGAAGGAAATGATCCTAAACAAAGCCCTGCCTGTGCTGTGGCCTCTAGGCAGATGGCCACTGTCATTATCCTTTAAGGGGACATTAACAGCAACCTTCAGTCCAGAGGTGCTGAGTTGTCTCTCCTGTGAAATACCAGAATGGGACAAGGCATGGATCGCTCTTGCTTTGTCAATGCTGCTGGACCAGATAGTGTCAATGGGCAAAACATTTGTTTTGCTCTTGGCCTGTCTTCTGGACAGGGATTTGGAGAAAACACAATAAAGGCGATGTTGCAGAAAAATGCAAGCTACTAGTCAGAAGCACAGACTGTAGGTTCTTCTACAGCCATATAGAGTTAATAGATGCCACCGTCCACTGCATGCTTCAGAGGAAAGCCCAAACTTCATAATAGGCCAAAATCACAGACTTCTATTTGCACCATAATGATCTCTGGAAAGAAAGTTCTCCCTGATTAACATATGCCCAGAAGGGTTTGCAATGAATAGGCCTTACAGTTTCATCTTCTGAGCACAGCAGACATTTGGTCGTATCATCAGCTGGTGGAAACTGGCATTGCTTTGTTGCCTTTCCAAGTCAATTTGCAATGAGTGAAGATTGGTCTTTCTGTTCTCCTTCACATGAAGGTCATGTAGCTTTTGTGGCTTTGTGCAATATGTTCTTCCTAAAGAGAAATGAATGTGCAGTTGTGTTTTATTTTGCAATGATGGTCTAAAGTACCCAGTTCAAAGATTGGGCGTGCTTGACACACTTTCCATCCATTTCTTTCAAATTAATAATCCTCTGATGCCTCACACGTGATCTGTTGGTCCTGCAACAGTTTGAGCTTTGATGGAGTAGGAGTCTTTGAACAACAAGGGAGTTCTGAAAAATCTGGGGAACTTCTGTTTTAGAGGCTTTGATATTGTGCTGGTACACTATCCAACTGTTAGGCTGCTTCAGTGTTTCCAGTCTCTCAGGGTCATTTCATAATAGATATGGGAAGGATTCTCACTGGGATTGTCTGCAGTTTTCTTAGTTGCCTGGGGAAGACTATAACTTAGCTACTAAAACTACCTGTATCTTGTTTCCAAAGGGATCTAAGAGCAGAGTGCTTCAAATGAACCATGTAGAAAGTTGGAGAAGAACCAGCCCCCCCTGAAGAAAGTTCTCATTCTAAAGCCTCAGTAAGAGCTGGGAGGCAGACATTTTTCCATCTCCCTCCTTTCTTCTCTGTGATGATTAAGAGTGTCAGCTGCCACTCACTGTGAGCAAAGGTTTAAGAATTTCTCTCACACATAGCGCAGAGATGAGTTGTTCTGCAGACCTGCTGAAATCAGGACTCAGCTTCCTGCCCAGTCAGGCTTTGAATCCAAATCCCCCAGTGTGGCAGGGAAGCGGCTGTTTAGCTGGGTATCCTCCAGATCTGCCCAAAGGGATCCTGCAGATGAGATCTCAAAGCATTCTAGGAAGCTGAAAGAGTCCCTAAACCTTTACAGGAACAAATTGGCTTGAGAGGGTTTCAGGCACTGCAAGCAATGAGGAGGAAAAGTCCCCACTGAAAGTCAGTAGAGGTTTTCAGGAACTGCTGCTCCTTCTGAGAGGAAAACCACAGACTCTGAACTATGACTCCAGAGCTGCCCCCAATCTCCTGGTAAAGGCAGAGTATCTTTAAAGGCCAAGCCCAGCAAGACTGGCACAAGTGGTCAGGAGCAGGAAGTGTCCTACAAGACAGGATCTCAGCTGTTTGAAGAACATCAGGGCATATCACAGAGTAAAGGAAGGAGAAGCCAGCAGTGTCACAAGCAGCGTCAGGAGCCACATCTGCTTTCTAACACATCCTTCTGGGTGTTCTTCAAGGGAGAGCTCAGTTGATCTCCAGTAGAGACTTCTTGCTCTGTTTGTCTCACAGTTTTCTCAAAATTCATAGGAACTCAGTATGTTGGTGGCTTCTCTCCTGGTTGAAACAGGACAGTTCCCAGAGGTAATGGGGCACATGGAGTGACGACAAAGAGGAGTTGTCTTCCTTAAGTATTGTGAGAAAATGGCTGCAGATCACTTCTGTGAAGTTGACACTTTCATAGGTCTGATGTCCAGGAAAAATCACCTCTAAAGACAAAAAGGTGACTGCCCTGTGACACTGAGTGCATCTGTCAGTTCTGTTTCACTTTAAGCAGCCAGTAACTGATCTCAAAGGTCTTGTTTGCACTTGATGATGCCTCAGAAATCCTGAGTCACTCTTTACCTGAATTCACCCTGGTACATCTGTTTACTCTATGCCTGTGTGATAGTTGGGAAAGTCCTCAAGTACAAAGAATGTTGAAACCGTCATCTTCCTAAAAACATAGTCCTGCTGCTTTTATAATGAGAAAATAGGTTGGATGTCACATTCCTTGGTAAAACACAGCTGTGTATCAGTCCCAACATTTCTCAGGTGTTGAGACAGTTCAGTTTTGCTGTCTGCTTGTGCTTAGAATCTCCTGGTTGTTAAACTCCAGGAGAGCCAACACAGGTTTATAACTCCAAGATGTTAAATACATATTACATTTACGTCAGAGAGAAACATCTTGGACTACCCTCCCAGTCCCTGCCCTGGACACAGTTAAAGGTCTGTGTCAGTGTGGAAGAAGCAAATGAACAATTTTATTCCTATTTTTGACTTTGAAGGGTGTTTGGGACTGTGTTCAGCTTGGCTCTGTCCTGCATTTGCTCTTGACTATGCCCATGCATATCTGTGTCACTTGGATCCCTCTGTCTTTGCTAAGGGTTAAGACTGTACCCACAAGAAGTTGCTGAGGTCATCTGAAGTGCATTTGCATTCATTTCGTGGCAACTTGGTCATGAATTTAAGCTCTGAAGGGCACCAAGCAATTGTGATTATCAGTAGGAGCCTTGGTGCTCAACGTTTGCTATTGGGCTCTTTTCTAGGTTATCTTCAACCTCAGCCATCACTGGCATCCAGGGAGCTTAACATCAGACAATTGTCTGAGTATTCATTAAGCTCTAAGTGCTTAAACTGTGAAACCTCTACAAAAGCAGCTCTGAAAGCTGAAGAAGAAAAATATAACTGCCTGTAAGGAAACTTTCCTGCTGGTAGCCATAAATCAGTAGGTTTTTAGTATCTTGTGATGAGCATCTTAATGGGGCCTATCAATCTGACTGCATTTAAAGTTTCAGCCATTTTTACATTACCCAAGTGATCGCAGATCTTCTGATGGTAGAGATAACTTGGGAAAGATTTAGCAGAATATGAGTTTATCTGAAGTTGTGACCTGACAACTGCGATGTCTATAACTGCCTAAAATTACTAGTGTTCATCTTTCTAGGATGCACAGAGACTGCACTGATGCCACTCTGTCTTTTGTGGCAGCCGAGATATTTGTCTTCTCATGTCTCCTACCTTCATTTTCTGCCTGCAGACAACAGCATTCACTCCAGTCACATCTGGCCCAGGAGACCTGGAGTTAAAATTCAGATAAAGGAGAGAAAGTAGGAAGTAGCGTATAAACCAATGTCATCAGGAATTTGGGATGATGTAAAATTTGGGCAGCCACTGCTGCTTCCCAGTCTTTTAATTCACTTTCCTCTAGCAATGGGTGCAGCACAGCTGCTTGAGAGTCTCACCCTTTTTATTTTGCTCCTGTTTCAAAGGCATCAATAAAGAAAAAAGGTCTCCATTAACTTCCTGTGGCTTAGGAACATGAGAAAGCA
Source organism: Dasyornis broadbenti (assembly GCA_013397935.1). Classification (NCBI taxonomy): domain Eukaryota; kingdom Metazoa; phylum Chordata; class Aves; order Passeriformes; family Dasyornithidae; genus Dasyornis; species Dasyornis broadbenti. The sequence continues at coordinate 233,451 of VZRN01004188.1, forward strand.
TAAATTGTTGGTTTTAGGCACTTCTCTTCAACCAGCTATCCCGAAGGCTGTTTGAGCTGTAAAGCCCATCCGTCACTTTGGCTACTGATGCCAGTGCACTGCTGGGGAAAGATCAGCCAAGTGTCTTTGGGGCACCCATGTGAGCAGAGGGCAGCGATTTGCACTGGTCTGTGAGCTGCACTCTGCTTTGATTCTGTCACCAGCCCTGTCTCTTGGTTCAGTTCTGAGCAGAAAGCAACTCAGAAGCCTTTATTTATTTATTCATTTATTTATTTATTTATTTATTTATTTAGCCACTGGAAACTGGGGCTTTCTCATACTTGTGTGTGATCCAAACCCAGCTATTTTCATCAGGACATTTCAGGACTTTTGGTGGTAGGAGTGTGTGTGAGAACAGATTTTGCTAACCAAAACCCAATTTTTCCTACATCCCTACTGTGGGATTTCTTGCAGGAGATGTACATGTGACTTACTTAGATTTTAGGAAACAAAACTTACCTGAGAACCAAAACCTCCTTCAGAAAAATACAGTGATAAACCTTCTCCAGTTCCATGAAATATTTCTCAGAAGGCAGGAAACTCCCTGCCTCCCTCACTGTGGTTAAACAAGGCTGAGCAGTGGATGGGCAAGATGAAGCTTGATGGGGGTGAAGGCCCCTGCATGCCCTGGGGCTGGTGGGCACAGGCTGCAGGCTGGGTAAAGCCAGCAAGTTCCCACCTACGCCTGCAGGGAACCAAGGAATGCACTGGGAATGTGTCCCAAATGGCAGTAAGCTCTGAACAAAAAGATACAGGTATTTGCTAAAGGTCAGGGCCCTAACTCTGGAACTTTGCACAGAAATCCACTAAAAAACAAGGAAGCAGCATCTTTTTTAGACCTTTTGTAGGAGAAAGTCCAACAACATCTATGCCAATTAAGCAGGGAGATGGACTGCAGTAAAAGAACAGAGCAGCTCAGAATACACAGCTATAGCTTGCTCTATGTGGTCTGGTAGTGCCAAGATACCCTTAAAAGTTGTTTAAGCTTCTCTGGTAGCAAACTTGCAGGAGCATTGACACAAGGCATAACTGCAGTGCAGGTAACGTGCTTCCTGCATAAATTCTTCGCTGGCTACATTGTCCCTCATCAGATTTAATTAAAGTCTCTCAAACTGCATTGAAAATTGAAAGAATGGTGCTCTTAATTTCCACAGCTGCTGATTACAGAGGGCTTGTTGCATTAGATAGTTCAGTGGCCAGGTCAAGCTGCAGTGTCCTTATATGAAAGAGCCAGACGTGATGTGTAGGGAAAAGCGAGCCCCGTGCTGCTCCCTGGTGACTCCCCCACTCCAGTGGGTCTTGCAGGAGTGGTTTGACTTGTGTGCCCCACGGATGGGATATCACGTCACAGCGAGTGACTTCCATAACAGCTACTGGTGTTGGCTTTCTTGGCAGAGGCCAAGACTGAATGCACCATGGGGAATGAGCTCTGGGCTCATTCTAGAAGAGACCTCTTTAGTTAAGGGTCAGGGCACATGGACAGGCAGCAGTAAAGGGGGACTTTGGGATTATTTGTGGAGAGACAGCTGACATCAGCTTGCCGGGCTGTTTATTGTATTTCACGGTAAGTTAAAATTGGGTGTATTTTTAATGCTAAAAAAAAGAAGCTGAAAGAAAGCAACAGGAAGAGGTTCTGAAATAAAAGGTTGCAAGAAATCAAGTTAACAGTTTCCAGGAGTTGCATGCCTGGGTATTGCTCTGGGTGGGATGTGGCTTGTTTTCCAGGATCAGCCCTCAGCTTGTGACCAGATAGGCAGGCCATGGTCACTGGCACATCTGTACTGGCTCTGGCCAAAGGCTCACCTTAACCCAGTACCTTGTTCCTGACTGGATCCAGTAACATACTTAGGGGGAGTGTAAGAGAGGAACTGTTTTTGTTATGATCCATCTTCTGCCATAACCTCTTGCCCATGGTCCCACCTGTTGGCATCAACATCCTGATGTTTCTTCGTGCATCCTGAAATTGCAGTAGTTCTGAATTGCGTTTTGGTCTGGGGTCTTTTTGGTTTGTTTTGGGGTTTTTGGTTTGGTTTGGTTTTGGGGTTTTCTTTGTGAGAAGTACTAAACACTTGTGCTTTAATCACCTTTTTGCCCTTTGTATCTCTACAGACCCTGGCCTCCTCCATGTGCATCTCTTGTCTGAGCTGAGGCATCTTCCTTGTGGAGACGTGGAGAAAGGAGCTGTGCAGGATCACTGGTCAGTCCATTCTTCTCCATGCCTTGTCTAGCCTTGCTAAGGGAGAAAGAAGTCATGACTAGGTGCATCATAGGGTCATTTTTTTTCATGGTGGCTTTAAAAAAGGAAGGCTTTACATGCCTTTCCTTTAGCCTTTCAGTGATCCTTTGAGATCCTACCTGTGTTTGTGACCATTCCTGAGCCCCAAGCTGGAATTTTTAAAGCTCTGTCTGCAGCAACCCCAAGCAAAATGAGAGATGACTGAGAGCAGAAGGAAGCACCGTGTACTCACAGAGTGGAGAACTGCACATCCAGATAAGCTCTGAACAATTTCTGACTTTTTTCTACTACTTTGCCAGTATATTATTTATGCTCTTTGAGCATGGAGCACCTCTGCTTGGTCGGCCTTGGCAGTGCCCTGGCTCCAGCAAGCAAGATGAGCAGACCAAAGCATTTCCTAATTCTCGGTCATATTTGAGAACTCCCTGAGTTCCTGGCTGGGTTATGTAGATGCTGTGCTAGAAAGAAAGAGGAAACATTGGTTTGAGCTGTAGATTGAAAGTGTAACCTCCTGGATGTGGAGTCAGGCACTGGTGCTGGTAACAGCAGTGTAATCTGTCCCTAGGATTGTTCTGTGTACATCCCTGGCTCATTTTGTGGTTTTGAATTTCCCTAGAAAAGTTTTTTCCTAAACTTAGGCAGTGAAGATTAAATCCCCCGTGGTTGCGTTTTTATTCCTGTTTGTAGATGCTGTTGTCTCACTGAGAAAATGAATTTGATAATGAATGATCATGTTCCCATTGCTCCACTCTTCCCCTTTGAGCCTGGAGACCTCTGTTTCCTTTTGTATATTTTTGGATATAAAACTCTTGGACAGTGTATGTGTTACATGGGCATGTGCTGCCTATAGACTACACAGCTGCTTCTTCGCCGAGAGTAGGTTTGTTCATCAGAGCTGCAATAAGGGCTGCATTTCCAGTTTTTGATTTATTTAGGTTTCTTTTATTTACCTAAGTTCAATCCATCTTCACAGTCTTGGCCATTTCCACTAGTTCCGCTCATATAAAGTTTCATTTGTTCAGACCAACCTTGCTGGTCAGGGTACTCTATCAATTTTATTCAGTAGCAGAGTTAAGCTAGTGGCTCTGAACTCGCCTCCCAAGGCAGATGACACACCATGTGGGTGACATGTTTACGTCTATCCCTTGGATTTACATCTCTCTACTCTATAGAGGTGAGCTACTTTGTCAGAAAATTAAAAAAAAAAGGCAGAAGTATAAAAAGAAGTTTATTAATTTAGATATCGAGGCAATATCCACAATATCCATAGAATTGAAATGATTGAAAACTTAAAGTGGACTTAGGGAGATAGCAGCAGTACCCCCTGGGCTGCGAGCAGGAGGTGCTTTGGGGGAAGAAGAGGTGTTGGAGGTTGGGAATTTTTCCATCCTGTGGCTAGAGATACCTTAACGAGCCTTAACGACGCTACTTAAGAGATAACGACTGGGTACTTAAGAGATAACGACTGGGTACCTAAGGGACAAAGATGCACTTAAGAGACTAAAAACATAGCCAGGTGTGGCAAGAGAAGAAAAAGGTGGCTGGCCGCGGGCAGAGACACACTTGTCCCTGGGACTTGTTGGAGGAGACAGCTGCTGTTTCTTCTTTCCTTTCACTGCTGCCGCGGGAGCTCAGCACTGCCTGGTTTTTCTTCCTTGCTGGAGTCTCTGCTACTCTTTTGTTCGCCCGCTCGAGTGGACAAGCTCTGCCGCCCAGTTTGCTGCCCTGAGATTCCCTGCTGCAGCTCCGCTCGCCGTGCAGCAGCCTTGTCCTCTGCTCCGTCCGCCATCACCGAGGAGCTGAGCTCGCGCCACAGCGCCCCCTGCTGGCCGTGACCGTAACTGTACCAGAGAGGAGGGGTGGTGTCTGGCAGCTCCGACAAAGAGGCCACCGGGTATCTGGTTTGTTTATTTGTTATTGCTACTGTTATTGTTGCTTGTTTTTCTCGTTATAGATACGAGTAAAGAACTGTTATTCCTTTTCCCATATCTCTGCCTGAGAGCCTTTGATTTCGACCTTATACCAATTTGGAGGGAGGGGGGTCATATCCTCTAAGGCAGGTTTCCACCTGCCTTAGCAGACGCCTGTCTTCCAAACCAAGACAAGAGGGGAAAAGAGTGCTGAGGTATTTAGATGACTGCTCTGTTTTGGTTTGTCACAGATGGTGTAAAGGACAAGGTGGGGGCCAGAACAGCTTTTGTATTGGGGCATGGCCAGGGAGGAATAACTGTAATGATGCAAATAGTGCAGCTGACATAGCAGAGACCCATTTGGCTTGGAATATAGGGGAATAAATGTGGTCAGGTGATTCAGGGGTGCTGTGCATAAGTCTGCGAGGTAGTCAGGCGAGAGCAGATCAGGAAATAATTATGGCTGATAAGGGGACCTTGTAAGGAGGCCAGCGCCTTCTGTGGCCATGAAAGATGTTAATGATTAACTGTTATGGAAAAGCTGGAAGCACATTCTCCCCTTCCTTCGAAGTCACACCCAGCTGCTCTCCTGCACCATTAACTTGAGCGCCGACCTGTGAATGCGGCTGGATGTGAACTGGCGTTAATTCAAGGCAGCAGGATGTGAATGGGGAAGCTGCTTGCTTCCGACAAGGGCACGGTTGGCACCCTGCTGGATCTATCCAGGTGCCTGGGTCTCTGTGGCCTTAACTCCTGGGCAAATCCATACTGCTCCTGGGGAAAGTGGGCGAGATTCCTGCCCCTGCACATTGCAAATTAAACCCTGGCAATGGGTTCGTGTGGGTGGGTGTGTGGCAGAAAGCTGTGTGGCTTTAAACTTAGGGGTAAAGATGCAAGAGGGAGGAGAGGGGAAATATTCTGTACTGTGAGTAGATGCAGCAGTGTATGACTTGGGTGTTTCAGGACAGGTGCACCAACACACAGAGTGCAGCTTCTCAGGACCAGGTCAGGATAAGGTGCTGTAATCATGGGCTTGCACTTTGTGGCACTGCTGCAGGAACATGAAGAGGCCACAAACCCTGTTAGCAGTGTAAGATGGTGCTCAGGATGAATGAGATGAGATTTGTAGATTCTGGCTCTGTGCGCTCCTGGGGTTGGCCAAAGGGTTGCAAGGGTAGGGAGCACACAGGAAGTTGGCAGCGCCTCTACTTTGGAACAGCCTTTTGCAGCTGAGAACTGTGGAGAGAGAACTGCGGAGAAAAACAGCATCTTCTGCGTGATGGCTGCTCCTTCTGTCCACAGTTTCCCTGGAACAGGGAGGGCAGAGGCATGCCTAGTGCTTGGCAGGCACCAAAACACAGTCTGGAGATTCACTCCATGTGGGGAACTGGCCTGGAACGTTAAGGCATCGCTGGTATTAAATATACACAGTGGCGATGGTGCTGGAGCTGTAGTTTGGATCTTGAATAGACTTTCCTTTGCAACCTTTCTGTACATCTCTTAGAGTGATTGCTAATGGATTTTACTTGATTAATGGTAGCTAATTAATTTTTATTAATTAAGTCACATTTAGTGATTCATGTCCAGGTTTCAGCTGGGATAGAGATAATTTTCTTCCTAGTAGCTTGTAAGGTGTTGTGGTTTGAAATTAGGAGAATAATGTAGATAATAGGAAAGATGGAGAGGCACTTTTTACAAGAGCATGTAGTGACAGAACAAGGGGGAATGGCTTATTTCCCTAATTCTCTTCCCCATCCCACTGCGGGAGGAGTGAGCAAGCACCTCTGTGGTGCTTAGCGCCTGCTGTGTTAAACCACAACAGGCCCAGCTATAAATCTCTGCACAGTCCACCTGCAACCAGCAAATATTCCCTGCTCAGATCTGCCCCTGGCAAGACAAGGTGCTGCCAACCCTACGGACCCTCTATGCTGGACCCACACGGCATGTGAAGGTGTGTTGTCAGGCCAGGGACCGTGGTGGGGGCAGAGCCACAGGCTGCTGTTGCTGTATGTGTTGGATAACCTTGGCCAAGATCCAGACTCCATCATCATTTCTGAGAAAATTACGTCATTAATGTAGCATCATAATCGATAGGCCATGGCCCTGATTCAGCAGGATACTTAAGTGCATGGCTAATATCCATCACACAGTCTGCTACCTTGATGGGTTGCTTGCTTTCTTTTTAAGAACCTGCTTTTGCATTTAAAATTGGATTAGTGCTAAACTGAGGCTTTTGTGCCTACAAGGAGCACCAGCCATGTCCTGACCACGAGGTACCATGTGCTTACAGTGTAGATGGAGTCTCAGAGCTGGGAGATGCCACCATGAGGAGAACAAAAGGCTGAAGGAAGCCCAGAAAAGGGAAAGTCTGTTACCAAATGGTGCACTTGACCTCTTGTGGCGCTCCTTCCCCACACAGAAGGCTTACACAGAGATCACAGATTATGGAGTGAAAGGTGTGAATTTGGTTAAATTGCATTTGTCTGTCCTTAATGCTGGAAGAGCACACAGTGTGACCAGGAGGCACAGGGAGAGAGAACCTGCTTAAATGGGAAAAAAAAGCAATTGGGGATTTCTTACAATCCATACTGGAGGGAAGTAGGTGCTCAGCGTTATTTTCCATGTATAGTTTAAATGAATCCTTTCAAGGTCCTATTTGATTTCCTTTTTCTTAACATTTTTATTTTTTAAAAAAAATCTGTAATTTTAAAAGTTGGGGGTTTTTTATTTGAAAGATGATTTAGGAACAGTTGTGAAGCAATTGTTCATTAGGCTTGTAGCTGGGTTTAATTTATTTTTAATTCTCTTCAGCTTGGATAGCTTTTAATCAGTTTAATATGTATCCTCACATTTCACTAATTGTTATTTATTCCATTCAATTATGTATCTTACAAGCATTCATTTCCCCTCTCGGATGTCCTGTAATGACCCCTAGAAAGCTGAGGAAATGAAGGCAGAGCTTTTCAACCACCTTGAGAACAGCTTCCAGTGACCACCTTAGCCTGAGCCACAGCTCAGGAGTGGTCTGATTTGTGCACCCATCAAAGCACTCAGCAATGGTTTGGGGTGTATTTATTATTGCAGCAACAAGTGGAGAACTGTGGGGACACAAGGTCATCCAACACACAGTCAGCCACATCTGGCCATGGGCTGTGCCTCTGTGGGGTGTTGCAGGGACACAGACTTTCTCAGGTCACTGGTTTGTTTTTTTTTTTTTTTTTTGGCAGAAGAGCACCGAGGGTAGGTGGCCAGAGAGTGATGAACTCAGCACTGAGCCGCATAGAGAGCCAGGGCTCAGCCCTAGCACAGGGATGGTGCAGTCCTGTGAGCACAACCACGTGGCTTTTGGGTCCTGGCAATGAAGTCAGAGCTTGGTCATAAATCATGGACCTATGTCTGTCCTCCCTTCAAACACCTTCCTTGCCATGACCTGCTTTGATCAGGGCTTGACACTTGAGAGGAGTCCATGGAGAGGTCAGCACCAACTCTGCCACCGAGCTTCAAGCCTTGACCTCTCTGCTGAGTCTCTCCAAGGAGCTGAAGTGCTGACCACATTGCTGAGGGCTGCTAAAGACAGTTTTCCATCCCAACCTTGCACCATCACCATCCCTGCTCAGCAGCGCAGTCTCCCTGGTTACCTGACAGCAGAGCTGGGACAGGCATGGCATGATTTTGTCTTGTGTTCTTTGAGCTTGTGCACTGAGCCTGAGGGTCTCCCTTCAGCCTGCACAAAACCAAATTAAAACCCAAAAAGCCATCCTGTCCCAGGGCTGGCTGTTCTTTGGCACTGCCACCCACTGCTTCCCACAAAGCTGGTACAACTGCAGCAATCTCAGTTCCTCTCTTGTGGGAAGGCAGCTGGCAAGTATTTCCCTGGGGGAACTACACATGGTCATTTTGCTCTTAGTTGGAGTTGGTGGCTGAGCTAAAACCAAGTGATTCAGGGTTTGAAGCATGATTCAGAATCAGGCTCTGGGAAAAGTTTCCCTAACTCTGCATTCAGCTAAATCCTAGGGCATTGCTCTTTCTTGAGACTCAGATAAGCCCTTTTATCTCCGTTGGTTCATCTCAGGAAATGGTAAGACGTGGTGTGATGTATCCCGAGATAAATGGTTCAGTTTAAATGTAGCCAAATTTGTTGCTGTCCCAGTACCTTGGCTGCTGTGTCATTATTCTGCAATTTCAGTGGCCTTGGGGTCAAGCACCTCATGATGATGCCAAGGGGTCCCTCCACTGGCTAAGACAAGTCTAGAAATACACATAAGTTGACAGCTGGATTTAGAAGCTGCAATCAATCCTCTGCTGGTTTTTATTTGGCCAGCTATTCCTGCAGAAGCACCCAAGTGTTAGAGGAAAGTGACGCCTCCCGGGCTCTGGGGGCTTAGGTCACCAGGCTGAAGTTTGGACAACACTGGAAGGAACTGCAGGGCTCAGAGCCTCATGTCACAGCTGGACATGGCTTGTGTAGACCTTTCTGGGAGGTGTTTGATGCTCTGTGCTGGGGCACAGCTGTGTCATGGCTGGCACCAGCTGCTGGGCTGCTGTAAACCCAAAACCAGAAAAACACCATAGAGCCAGGAGGGCTTTTTCAGCCCTCCAAGCATTGCCTCCTTCACAGTATAGAGGCACAAACCAAGACTAGCCAGGAGGGACTAGTTCTGTAATAAAGAGGAAATGCTTTGTCTTTGAGCCTGAGAGCCTTCACATTGCTGCAATGTGGAAATGGTTAAAATGGGGAAAAAGGTTTCCTCTGGAATAATATTTCCTTCGACTTGGTTCAGCATGCCTACAGCTCAGAGCAGATCTCTTTAGTTTTATTTGCCTGAGAAGTTAGGGGAGCCTGGCATGGCTGGACATGAAGTTGGGCATTTGTGGTGTTGTGAATTCTCTTGTGTATGTAGGGAAAACATGTATCATTGTTTCAATTCCCGGTGCTGGAAGTAGTGCAAATAAATGGCTGTGAGTCAGTAGAAGGTGAATCAGTGTAAGGTAGCTCGGCTGCAAATTATTTAAGAGCACACACATGATATGGGCAATGATCGGGCTATTTAGAGCAGACCTTTGAGCATTGAAACCCAGGGTTTTCAAAGAAGCCCATCAGAATTAGGTACCTAAGTACTTCTGCTATCAGTGGGAGGTGGGTATGTGCTTCCTTTAAATACATAGCTTAGCAGAATACCTAAGTAACTTTAATTAAATGTTTAAATGAGAGCAGCATTTCCCCTGAGTGCCTGGGCAGCACATTTCTAGCAAGAGGCACAGATTGCCTCTAGACACAAACCTACGGCCTGAGCCAGCCCCTGATAATGCCCACTTCAGTCCTCTGCTCATGCTGGAGCAAAAGGACTTAAGATACCATGTGAGAGGTCAGACAGGCTCAGGATGGCTTCTGTGTGCGCTGCTGATGTGTGAAGTGACTCTTGTTTATCTAGCAGTAAAGCTGTACATTTCTCAAAGGTGAAATGTTCCAGCAGAGGTGCTGCGGTGTCCCTGACTGCAGAACCACTGGAAATCTTTACAATTTATTGATTTCCTCCCCCCTTCATTTCTGTGCTCCTATGGGCAGTGTGCATGGACTGGGGCTGTGGATGTCAGCCAGGCAAGAGTTAAATACAGCGGCCCTACCTTTGAAATCATAGTGGGAGACATGTAGCTCTGATCTTGTAAAGGATCCTGTTTTCTTGCTGGCAGCACAGCCTGCTCCAATTAGAACACAAGGGCTGAAACAAGGCCTGGACCCTGCCTGTCCCCTGCTGCAGTGGTGGCACTGTCACTGCTTTTTGTGGTAAGTAGGGCAATTTCAGTGCCAGTCACCTCTCTGAATGCAGCCTCGCAAAGACGTGCAAAGTCATTGATTTTTCTTTAGCCCCAGTGTGTTTTCCCTCCATGAGATCATGGAGCTGGCAGGACAGCCTTGCCTGCAGAGGATTTGCCTCCACTTGGGCTCTAGCCAGGCAAGACAGGAATCCTAAGTGTTTGCTGCTTTATGGCTCATCTAGAGCAGCCAAGCTTGGTGCTTTCTTTTCCAGTTCAACCTCTCAGCACAGGATGGCCCAGGGGAATTGTTGGCTGTTTTTCCCTCTTGTGTGGGTTTATCCAGGATAGGCAAAGGAGGAACGGAAGCATCTTCAGCATGTGAGTGTGACGGTCATGTCTTGAAGGCCTGGCAAAGGCTGTTGCACGAAGCAGTGCAGACACACAAGCAGCAGAGGCAGGAGCTTTACCTGGGATGCTACACTGTCTGCCACTAAAGTCTTCACACAGTCCTGGTGGGCCTGGTGAGGGGGTTGAAGTGAGGTAAGGTCACAGTAGAAGTGAGAAATAGGCTTGGGAGCTCAGTCAAATTCCCAAATGGCAAGGCTCCCCAGAGCTGCAGGGTCTTTCTGTGCTGCTTCTATGTTCAGGAACTTTTCAGTCCAGTAATAATGTCTCTGTAGGTGACAGCCCTTGGCGAGACCCTCTGACAGATTTGTTAAGGCCATGCCATGAAGCCATGTACAAATCTAACTTCCTTTGGTGATAGATTGTGCATCAGGGTATTGTACTGTAAGGTTACTGACTGCAAAGGCTGCTGGAGGGTGCCAGGAGCTTGTTGGTGAGGAGAAATAAGCACAGCCTGACCTGAAATTCCTCATCAGGAATCACTTGCTGCCTCAGTGAGTAGGCAGGACCTTACTGAGGTCCTGTGCTGTGTTACACAAAGTCATCCAATGCATCTTCCAAACCCAAGACTTCTGGTTGCTATCAGAGCATGAAGCCCAGCCTGTCCAGTCTCCTGGCTCTGCTTGTTTTTCAGTTGAGAGACCTGTGCCCAGATATGCCATCAAATTCCTGCGTGGTTTATGGTTCCTAGCTTGGGAATTCAGTGTCTAGAATGGAACAAGCAGCTTATTTGAAATCCCTACTCACCACTCTGTAATTAAAAGAGAGATTTGCTATTAATTAGCTTTCATTGACCCACTTTTGACCCTCCAAATGTTGTGGTGCACTAGGTCTCTGTCAGCTTCCACTCTGGGGAGAGATTAATCTTCATTACTGTTTTGCATTAGCCTGGCTCTCTTCGTTAACTTTCTCATTAACGTTCTGGTGGGTTGGTGCTGCCAGTGGAGAAGGAGCATTCACACAGAACATTGTTAGGAAATGAAACCATTTTCTAAGGCACAGTAGTGGCCCAGGGCACTGCTGCCAGACACTGTGGCCAGGCCCTGGCCATTGCAGATGGACTGGTAGCAGCAAATGTTGTCATGGATAGCACAGCGTGCACAGCAGGTCATATTAAACCATGTGGGATTTGTTCCTCTCCTCACCCAGACTGGTGCCTCCCTTGATTGTCTCATCCACCTCTTGCTTCAAGTCACCAGAGCTTTGGTGTCCTGCTATGGCTAAGTTCACACTCGCTCCTCACAGAACAGCCCCTGCTTAGCTCCATGGAAGGATGTAGCTGTAACACCAGGGAATAACTGAGCTACAAGCCCAGCTTTCCTGTTAACTGGGATACAACCCTGTGGCTTTCCACCTGGCATGGGAGGGATTCAGTGAAAGCTCCTCACAGATATTTTACCTAAGTAAGGAGCAAGTGGAGACCCTCCAGCCTTAAACATAAATTCCAGCTGATGTTTACCAAAAGAAAGATCAGCACCAAGAATTCACATTGTTTTGCTGCTCTGTGACCTCCCTGTGGCATCTAAATGGTGAGAAGGGCTTTAGTTAGTTTCCCTTTACCACACTCCTGTGGAATTGCAAAGGTTTGCTTGGCTGTTGTCTGTGTTGTGGTCCTCCCATGAAAACAACACGGTTAACAAGGGATAATGGGATGGTGTTTGTTGTGAGTCCCAGCACAGGACACAGAGAGCTGCAGCTCCCCTCAAGGAGCAACCCTCACAGCCCATTCTGTGAGGGATAAAATGAATCATTTCCTGTGACTTCCTGGGAATTGGAGAATGAATCAATGGGCAAGTCAAGAGGCCAGCTCTCCTGGCTCCTGGGGCTGTCTGGTGTTCTCAGCTCTGCACTTTGGGGAGCAGAGCACATTGCTGGTGTCACCTGGAAGTGGCATGACGGACCTAGAAGTACAGCCTGCTTCTCTCTCACAGCTACTTCAGAATCCCACAAATCATTATCTAGGAATGATTCATTTCTGTACAAGTGCTGCAAATGAGATATGTATCAGGGTTACAGCAGTCTGTTGCAACATTACGCTGAGTTTCATTGAAAACCAAGGTCCTGGATCAAGGAAATGTCTCTTTTTAGCGGCACATCGCAGTTCCTGAAACAACCTGGTAAATGCAGTCTTTGAAGGTTCTGAAATTCAAAGGGAAATAGAGAAACAAAAACATGTGCTTGTAAAAGAAACCAACCATTGCTTCTAGATTTCTTGCACATGCATTTGGAATGTCTGGGACTGTTAGTCATATTGCTGGTAGAGGCTGCCATGTGAATTTGGGAATGGGTTGCCAGTGTCAGTGGCTGGTTAAATTAGGAAACTCATGGTAGAATAGAATAGACTATTTCATTTGGAAGAGATCTACAATGATTGTGTAGTCCAATGGCCCGACTGATTCACGGCTGACCAAAAGTTAATGTGCGTTGCTACATGCATTGTGCAAATGCCTTTTAAACACTGACAGCATTGGGGAATTAATTGTCCACTGGGAATCCTGTTTCAGTGTTTGGCTACACTCTCAGTAAAGAAATGCTGCCTAATGTCCACTCTGAACCTTCCCTGATGCAGCTTTGAACTATTCCCACATATCCTAGCATTGATTTCTGGGGAGATCAGCACTTTCCACTCTTTTCTCTGGAAGCTGCAGGGAGCAGTGAGGTCACCCCTCATCCTCCTTTTCACCGAATTGAACAAACCCAGAGTCCTGAGCTGCTGCTGACAGGACATTCCTTTAGCCCTTTCACCAGCTTTGTTGCCCTCCTCTGGATGCATTCAAGGACCTTCACAACTCTTAAATTGTGGGGCCCAGTACTTCGCACAGTAGAAGATCTGTCTCACCCAATGGCTTTGGGATGTGGTAGCCCTGTTCCTTAGATTGGACCAGAAAAGAGAACCCCCCTGCTTTTCATGGGGTCAGGCAAAGCTGTGAAGTGGAGCTGAGGATCTGTGCGGATGGGAAGTGTGAGTGGGTCCACCTTTGTCACCCGGGGCTGTGGCACTGGGCACAGGGAAGTGCTTGGAATTGGGACTTTTCATTTTTGGCAGCAAGAGCAGCCGGGTCAGCACCCCAGGCTGAGTATCCAAATTGGCCCAGTTGCATTCAGGGACCAGAATGAAGTTCAGCTGTAGCTTGCCCATGGATCTTGTTTATGTGCTTGGTCCTCAAAATACAGGCAATCCCTTCCTAAAGCTTGAAGAGTGTAACATCAACACCAGTCAGACCGGGATAATGTAAGAAAGTTGGGAAGGATCTGGATGTGATGCTTTAAATGTGTCTCAGTGTCACTAGTGATAATCAGCTTCTGGTGGAACAGGAGCCTGGATAGCCAGGAAGAAGCAGGTTGTGAGGGAAATGTAAGAACTCTTAGGTCAGCTGGCCTGAGAAAGTTCAAAAATGCAAGTGCCTGTGTAAACATGAGACAAGTTACCTGTGAGGGATCCTGCATGGAACCATATCAGTTTCAAGCTATTTCCTCCTTTCTTCACCTGCAAGGAGCGCCCCAGGGCTTGGCAGTTCCTTTGTAAGGTGGTTGTTGGTGCAGGTACTTGGGACTTTTTAGGGTGTGCAAACACAATCTTCAAATCTGTTGCTTGGATTCCAAGTTTCGATGTTTGGACACACCAGGTATGTGGTATGTTCCTAATCTCCAAGTGGATGAGGGTAGTTCTGATGATCAGGTTGGAGAGGTAAATACTCACCACTACATATTTCAATGTTACTTTGAAACAAAGGGCTGAAAAATTTGATTCATTGTCTCAGCAAACATTCCTGCCAGGGAACATGTTTGCTAGATTGTTGGCGAAAGCGAGATCTGAAGGGATGCGAACTCACTGCAAGGTAGTTTTGTTTACACATTTCAAACACACAATTGCAAATAATTTTACTCTCTGTTCTCTGTGCCCCCATGGAAGCTGTGCACTGGGAAGGAGTTTCCTGCCAAACTCAAAGAAAACTCAATTTCTATTTTAGCATGAGTTGAAGGCCTGGGTTTATTCAGACTGAGTTTGGGAAGACAGGGCCTTTTGCCTATGGAAAATTCATCTTTTCCAGTAGCAGCGTGCTGCCCAGGACTCTTACTGGTACTTTGAAGGCGTGAAGCAGTGCAGCACCATGGGAACTGCAGTTCCGCCAGAATTCCCACTGAGAGCTGCAGCAGTATTTCAAACTACCAGTAAGAGTATCCTTCATCAAACATGGGCAACTTTGCGCACTGCAAGTATTTTCCCGTTAAAAGGGAACCTTCATCCTAGTCAGGTTACAGTTGCAACATTAAAAAAAATCCCTCCATGAGATGAAATACACAGCTGGAAATACACAGCTTTCTGCAAGAGGTAGAAATAGCACTGGCAGAGGAGCAGCTGGAATATGGACTTGTCGGGTGGGGGGTGTTGAGATCCAGGATGGAGTTGTGGAAGGAGAACTGCTGCATCTCCCGGCTGCAGCAGCTGAAGATGAGCTAAATGCAGCATATGTCAGAAATGTCTAGACGAGGTGGAAGGCTTATTATAAGTATTTGGGAGGTAAAAAAAACAAAAAAAAAAAAGAAGGGAAGAAGAAAGAAGAGAAACAAAGAGCCAGTAGATTGTATGATTATACACTGCCTAAAGGAGACAGGTTGAGATTATATAATTCTCTGGGGAAACTCTACTTGAAACAATTATGTGTTCAATTGGGTGCACTACATTAGGGTTTTTAA